>VOMN01142039.1:0-26150 GCA_014899125.1 Orchestia grillus
GTAGCTTATTCGGGACCACATGTGGTATATATCCTGATTCCGGTTCTTCGTCATTTCTCATTCGATTGTAAAGCCGTTATCTGATGTAAATTACGTGTGGTAAATAAATATTTCGCATGTCATAAATGGTTCAACTGAAGGGACATGTGCGAACGTGTTCGAAGTCTGCTGCTAACGCGATACACAAAATTCTAAGCTGGAGACACGCGAATGAAGCAGTCCACTGGTAACATCCTGTATTGCGCAGGACAACTATGAGGTACCAAAGTGTGAGCTGTAGATGTGCTAATGGAGCAGAGTGGCTGTAACGTTTAGGGTTGTGTGCAGCGAGGTGGCGGTGCTGGTGCAGGTGCTCAAGCCCTTGGACAAGGTGTTCATGGGCAGCGTGGTGGCGGCCGGCCTGAGGGCGACGCTGGACATGATTCACTTTCGTTTACCTCCTCCTGTCGAGTGCCAGGACTACGAAGGTAACCTCTCCCCTGGCTGCGACTTCTCCGTTGTGTGCGCGGCGGTGTGCAACTTCTTGTTCGTGCGTCACACCCTGCTCTGTCTCCTCCCATTGCTCTGTCTCCTCCCATTGCTCTGTCTCCTCCCATGCTCTGTCTCCTCCCATTGCTCTGTCTCCTCCCATTGCTCTGTCTCCTCCCATTGCTCTGCCTCCTCCCATTGCTCTGCCTCCTCCCATTGCTCTGCCTCCTCACATTACTTGTTGATGCATGACTCGTAGTTCAGTTAGAGTGACCTACCTCTTTTATATTCCTCTCTCTCTTATAGCTCTGTCTAACTTAAGTACTCATTTATGCTTACAATTCTCCTGATTAGCTTCTACTCCTTAACAAATATTTTCGATACATTTTCTTTTCTCATGCGCAATCTTTTCAAGGTTCTCAATTTTTTTACCTATTTGATTTATTTTTTAACTTTGTATTCAATTTTACTATATAACAGTTCAACTTCTGTTTTTAATAACCGTTCATCATTGTTTCTCTCTCTCTATTTTATGTTTTAATCAAATCTTATTTTGTTACGTCATAGCTTTAATTTCATCATGCCACTGAAGAACTGCATGCTTGGCTATGTGCCGCCTCTGTAGAGCGGGTTGCCTCACCTGTGACCGTGTGCCGCCTCTGTAGAGCGGGTTGCCTCACTTGTGACCGTGTGCCGCCTCTGTAGAGCGGGTTGCCTCACCTGTGACCGTGTGCCTCAGGCCTGGTGGAGCTCATCAGCGACAAGGTTGGCATAGAGCGGTTGCGGCTGGAGCCTCTGGCGTCCGTTCGCTTCACGTACATCATCAGTGAGTGGCCTGAGGAGGCGTGCTGGGCCCAGACGCCCCCTGATCTGGACCTCGAGCTGGGGGATCTGGGGGACCTCGGCTTCTCCGGGCTCAGGCAGCTGCCGTTTGGTCTACTGTATGATCCTGTCAGGTGTGTTTTATTTTGACCTTTTGGCTTCTGAACAAACGTTTTTTCCTATGAGATGGATGGACTTCAAACTTGGCACACTTATGTAACTCGTTGAAAGAAACATATTTCGTTGGTAGAAATTTTTTTAATGTCTCGAATAAAGATTCCATGAAATATGTACATTTTGTACGATTCTCAACTTTTCACGCCACGCATTTGTAGCACTAGGAAAACGGTGGTCTTATTTCATGACTTTCAATGTACAAAACACAAATTCTACGTCGATTTTGTTTGAATTTGGAAATTCGAGAAATGGTATGAAATTTGAAAACAATGAATTCTTAACATTGTTCAAATTTTCGTGTATAACTGTTAACGTTTTCTAAGTACACAACACTTCATAGAATTTCCATTTGAATTACAATTACTCGTTGAATGGGATTTGTTTAATTATTGTAGTGCGATAAATTTGGAAGATAATACTTTTAAAGGTAAAATAAAAAATAATTTACAGGAGAGCCAAGTATAAGAAAAACCTTTTTTCTTTGATTAAGAATTACCTGCCCAAGCCAACTAATTCATTGCAATGGTAAACAGCAAATGTAGGTCAACTTCAGTGCACTTGAAAATAGCGAGCATGGGGGGAGGAGTTTAGGGCGATTAGGGAGCTGCGGTGACGGATGTATCTTCGAAGCATCGTGTCTCTATCAATTTTCTCAGTGTAACGATTAACTTCTTTCTAGTAGACGCGTCACAATACAAGGAACGAGGAGGGTAACGAACATTTTGAAAAAACTCGTATAAACTTCTCTTGTCATCAAAATGTTCAAAGACACGCCGCATGGTTTCGAAAACGGCCGACTGAGCCAGAAAGGAATATGAGCTCTATCACCTCCCACGACTGCGTACGAGTGACAGCTCCTTGTACGTGTTTGTCAACGAATGCACGGCGGCAGACAGCTCGACGTAAGGCCAGTGGAATGAAATGCATAGGACGCGACAAATGTGAAGAGGTGGTGACAGTCGCCCCCACTTCTACCCTTCCAATTCCACTCCTATTGACCGCAGCATCACAAAATTTTAACACATGATTCAGTGTACATTTATTAGCATCAAACAATCAAAAAACGTACTTTGAATTTTGCACCTCAAAACCACCAGACGGTGCCCTTAAATAATTGTTGCTGTGGGTTGAGGCTCACAGCAGATTTATTCAAGCGTTTGCATTTCTTTTCTTCTCTTATGAATATTGGTGTGTTGTTCTAACGACACTCCTATACTTGTTTTTAGGGCTCTTTCTGGTTTGGTTTTTGTCTCTGAGAGAGATGACTTAGGTAGAACACCTTCAGGGTTATTTTAATTGTGCAGTTCCTCTTCAATTCACAAATTTCCCATAATCCTCTGCCGTATAATTTTTCTTTGGTCGCGTTATTGCTCATTAAATCTGAGGGTCGTTCTTGCTAAATGGGTACCTTTATATAGTCCCGTGTCTTCTCATTTCTCACTAATGCGCAGATTTACATTACTAACGCCGTCCCTAGAGAGCTACACTTGTCGGCTGCATGGCCACGGCTGCCGCACGGCTCCTTTGAAGACTCGTTGCTGCGCTTCACCCTGGACCCTTGTGACGCCCCCTGTTGGACTGCCAAGGTTCTGCCCTCTGCAGGTCAGTGCTGTCGCTCGCACCGACTTCTGCACGACGTTCTCTTTAGGGCGTTGTGGAGTTCATAATGTTGCATCTATTTTGTAATCAATTACGCGAGTGTACTGAGGATTAATTTTAATCATGCTTGTAAAATGTTTGACTCAGAGCACAACAGTTGAAAATTAAATCTGTGCCACTTTCTTCCTCCTGATTTTCATGAAGGGAGTTTTCATACCACTTTTTTTTTATCCTCAATTCTGGTGCCCCATAGAATTTACTTCCGTCTCGTGTAGGGTTTGAAGTCTGAGAGGAATTAAACTGTGTATTGGAAACGTTAATTATTATTTTTTTCATGAATGAAAGTCACGTTGGTGTTATGCCTGCAGATTATAAGAATTGCCGGTCGTAGATCAGTCAGTATGAAGTAAAGTTCCCAGTATTTTCGCCACTATCTGATTTTCTCCCCATACTACCACACGAAGACGGCTACAGAGAAGTGTAGTCTCTGCATAAAATCTCAGTTAGGGTTTTTGTTGAAGCGTAACTGGTAATAAAACTTCAAGAATTGAAGGTTTTTGGAGAGCACCGTTTGCTCTGCAGCCGAACTTCCAAGTGAGGGCTGTCCGCTGTCCCATGGCGACAGGAGTCCAGTTCCAAGTGAGGGCTGTCCGCTGTCCTATGGCGACAGGAGTCCAGTTCATCACGACACAGAAGCGGTGTGCTGCACAGCGCTCGTCTGTGATATGCTGAAATATTGTTTCGAGAAATTAAGAGGTTTCTCTGCCGAAATGAGCCTCCGTGAAGCTGTAGCTGGGGAAGGGATTAAGATCATAAATTTTGTAGTGTGCAGCAGTTTGAGATACCTTCGGTTCCCAAGCGTCGAGAATTATTTATTTTCAAAGGTTATTGACATGAACTTTTTCGCTCCATTGAGTGCAAATTTGTTTCTTTGTCAATGAAGTAATTAAATATGTTTTAATCTTCAAGTCGATAAATTGAACTTCTTATATTTTCCGTTGCATTTGGAGTTCTAGGTAAAATAATATTGTAAGCTTCCTATAAATTGGTTGCACCTCAAATAATGAAGATACGGCTCAACCTTTTTGGTTGTATTGTGGTTAAATTTGTAGTAAATGGCAGATGTATTTTTCTTTAATCTGACAGAAAAGACTGCTAAAGGCAAAGTGCGTTGAGGAAGTCCTGATATTTTCCCAGTGAGAATAATGTATTTTCAAGCAGAGCAGAGTCTGACGCATTTCGCGTCCCCGCATCACTCCTAACTGAATTACATTGAAACAGGCAGCCCCGAGGGCCCCCACGTGGCGGGGCTGCTGGGGGAGCACCTGCTGGAGTTCCTGTGCGCCAGTCGTGACGAGCGCTCGGTTGCAGAGGTGCTAGGACACGCCTTCGCGGATGTCGGCGGGCCAGGTGGGACCGCGTGGTTGGTGGTGTGCGTCCCTCATTCGTGTTGAGTTCATTTCGGTGCGTCAGGTGGGACCGCGTGGTTGGTGGTGTGCGTCCCTCATTCATGTTGAGTTCATTTCGGTGCGCCAGGTGGGACCGCGTGGTTGGTGTTGGTCGTCCCCTCATTCTTATGAAGCTAAATTTTAACCCCATGTGGACCAATTACATTTTTCAAAGAATGAGAAATTGCGAAAGCAGTCGTTCACGTTTTATCTACTTGTTTGAGGGTTCATACTATGTTTGAAGGAATGAATAAAACTTTAAGACTACACTGTACTGTTTCTTAGGTTCCTTATTCTTGACATTAATCCTTACACATAAAATGACTTTCGTGTTTAATTTGTGTCTCCTTCACTGGTCTCCCTCTTCGATGGACTTGCAGGCGACTTGCGGCACTTGTTTTAACTGTAAGGTCTTACAGCGAGGCATCGAGATGTTTTAGGCAAATTTCAAGTATTTTCTGTTCCATTTTTGCCCAAGTTTAGCTGTCACCAGGAGTGAAGCGTTTCAGTACGCGAATATTTATCATGAGCTGGAAATGCTGTGTACTTGCACATTATTTTGATCATTATAATGATGCATTGAGTAAATATTAGATATTACATGCTCGTGGTTTGACCACACCACCGCGCGCACCCTGCAGGACGGCTGACCGTCTCGCCCTCACCGTGTACCGCTGCTGGCGCTCGCTGCCTCTGCCGCCATGTCCCAATTCAAACACGGTCAAATTAAAAGATCGAGTTAACCTATTGACTACATATTGGTTCGTAATTACCACAATTGAATCATAAAGCGTTAATTAAATACTGTAAACCCCCCTCGTGTCATCTCGTCCTTGCCGCGGGGAGGGGGCTTGCTTTGATGAAACTCGAGGCTATGTTGTCTCAGGTGCAAACGTAGCAGATTGGCTCGGATGGAGAGGCCAGACGAACAAAGATGGCAATATAACCTTCTTCAGTGACGACCTGGCTCTCTAATGACGCATGCACTGACCTCCTTGCCGGATTAATGGAAGCGGGTAGGGACTTGGGCCCGACCTGCCGGCTCAACAGTCGCCCGCGGCAAGGTTTAGTTGATGGGCGGTTGGTGAGATGGGGGGCTGCTTAAACGCCAGAGGTGTGAGGGAACATGTCTCTGGTCAGTCAAGTGCTACAACCCATCGTATGCAACTGTTTCTGAAGCTATACCTGCACTTATTGAGCGTTCCCGTCGAGACCAAGTGTGCCCAACAGCAGAGATCCCTCTAGTTGGCGGCCGTCCTAATTTAGTGCCGGGGCAAGGTGGCATGCGAATACATCTACTGAAAATATGAATTTTGATTCTCTCCGAACTGCTGGTGACGACCCTGGAAACCCCATGGACTATATTATGAACAACCTTACTATCTCACTGTCGACCTGAACCATTGCAAACAAGTACTGCAAGTAGTAGTGATTCGATGGGAAATTTGTATATCCAAAAATCATCTTAGAACCATATGTACGAGCACACAACAGAAGCCGTCCGAGTAATACTTTCGATGAAGATCACTACCGACAAAAGCATCAGCGCAACAGACTTGAATTCGACGAGACCAAGTCTTTCTTCAGAAACGTATCAACTCCAGGCTTCGAAAGATTCTTTAATATCAAAGCGAGCGATGGCTCAAACCTATCGGAGATATACGTCATCAAAGCAAATAGAGAGCTGGAAACCAAAATGTGAGGCAGACCAATGAAAATAACAGAAACCAGACTCGTACATCTCTTCGTGGAGGTTAAAAATGAAAACCAAACAAAGGTTATTATGAACATTGAGACATTAGCCGGAGTGTCACAATTGAAGCCAATGAACACCTTAACGATAGCAAGAGAACCATATGGTACGCCAATAAATCAAAATATGATGATAATAAACTGCTAACAGAATTGTCCAATGAGGGAGTAAAAGCAGTATACAGAACTAAGAGTACGAGTAAGTAAAGTTTTAGTACCAACCTCTGTATATATTTTGACTTTGGACAGCACCCGACCCCCTACATTCGTTAGCATTGGATGGACACAACGTCAGGTAAGACAATTTATACACCGACGTAAACGTTGCTTCAAAGTGCCAGGGCTACGGTCACGGAGCGATTAAGCAGAATTTGTGCTCATTGGTGCTGGAGATGCTGTCTCGTCACGATCGTGCCAACACACTTTATGCCTTGCCAGGCATCCTCAGCTCTTCTGCCTCTTGAGAAGACGCTCTTCGGGAAGATTGACTCTTGATAACCTCATTCGGTATCTAAGTCGTGCACATTGACTCGATGAACTCCCTACTTGACCACTCTTACTTTTCCGAGAGACACTAAGAGCAGCTACCCTCAGAGAAGCTCGAGTCAGGCTCGCTCCCTTATGTTTGCGACCTGGACCACCGGCTCAATCCGCCGAGTCTTCCAAATCAGGTGCGGCACCGGCCCATTTCTTCACTACAGCTTTTCAGCTCGTCCGTGTCAAGTATCCGATTGGATACCCTATGAGACCCTACCTACTCTTGGTAGGCACTGCAGCAGAGCGGTCCCGAACGGGAGAGAGAATTTGACTGCGTCAAATTCCCCTCTTCCCGTCGTAATACCCAAGCACACCCTTCTTAGCGGGCCCACCGAGAGCACCTCCTGAGCCAAATTTCAGTTGTCAACGAATAACTATGTACCACTTCTCTCACGAGCGCTTTTGCTCATAGAAGTTCATCGTTAAACTTCCACGGCAATCGCGCTAACTCATTGCGACTTGTTTCGGTTCACTCCATGCGAATTTGTCCAACCACATTCCGCGAATTATTTTCTCCTGATTCCATGGAAACGTAACGCCTTGTTTCTCTGGAATGATCCAAAAGAGCATAATCTCGGTCTTACCACCACAGGGCCGGCTCGTCCTGATAGAGCGTTCCTCCTACGTAACCGAGAGGATTGTTGCAAGCGCCTCCACGGACATAGAATATTGTTAATAGTTACCTCGCCTTTATTACGTTGATGGAGAATTTTGCAGCCGAAATGATGGCTCCAACTGATGTTGGCCCTCGTATCAAGTTCAAGGTCAAATTGTTACTCTGCGATATAACGAAGCGTCACCTCCGCCAAGTTTTTATATTGTTTGTTGGTATGTTAGTTATTCTAAGAAACTTCACTAACACAGCAGACATTTTTACATTTGGAATACCCTTTTCTTCCGAGAAGTTGCACCAGCCAAGCGGTTACCAAATAAAATACCGCAAGTTCAGAAGTCGAAGCTCGCAAAAAGCAACCAATTGAAAACCGTACCTATTCGACGGACAGTATTAAAAACAAACAAAGCCCCCAAACCGCGGGTATCGAATGTTCCATGATTTGCATCTAGAGAATAAACCTCTATGTATTTACAAAATGATTCGATATATACCAAATTCAATCTGTAAAAAATAAATAAATGATCGAATAAATCTCAAGATATGGCTACTAATGCTGTAATTCAGGTCCCTTTGATTTACTACATTATCTCTTTTTCTGTTAAAAATTGAAACCGCTAAAAATGCAATTGGTTTATTTAAATAGTTTTCATAAGCTTCGTCCTTAGTTGTGATTAAAATAGACAAAATATGCTACGTTCTAGGGTGTGGTGGTTCCAATGAATATGTCTAGACGAACATGCCATATGTCTTACTGGTGCCATATGTCTTAATGGTGCCATATATGTAAGAATGAAAGCTCAATAGTTTCTGAGAAAATGCAAATGGAGTAAGAAAAGTGATCGGTATGTTACTTTTCGGCATTTGTTCTATAATTGCCAATCCTGTCGCAGATATGTAATAAATTTCAATTTATTGGCTTGTGGTGAGTCAAATTTACATATTTTACCATTTTTTTTGCAACAATAAGGGGTCTTGGACAGGTTTTATGTCCGTAGTTATGAGGACTGCAAAGATGCAGATGGAATTTTAGTCAATGAATACGTTAATATGGTAATTACTTGAAGCTACTGCTGAAAAGTGAAAAATCAGGTCAAATGACCTTGATAAATTGCCTTCACTGATATTTGGTCTCATGATAGACGAAGAAATTTCATAAGGGGTTTCAAGACCCCATGGGTCAGAGTCCAATAGTTTTTTAATAAATTGTTAAGTCGATAAATGGGAGCAGCAAACTGGCGCAAATGACGTTGCTGTTCATCTTAAAGTTATTTGCTGAGAATAATTAAAGTGCTAGAAAGTTGTTACTCACAAAAGTAAATTGGTTTTATTCATGGGAACCGGAGAAAAATATTGAAATTCAATATTATTTGATTAATTTTCAATTTTTAAGAGAACTGCCCAACAGGGTTTAAAACCGGATCACGCGGAACCTAATGAATTTTTACAAAAAAAAAATACGATCAATAATAAAAAATCGGAGCCTAAAAATGAAAATTGTGATTTTTATAACTTTAAAACTGTTTTGTTTGTGGTCTGTTGCTCATCGACTACTGCACTCACAAAACAGCCTAGTAAGGTATAATAAACTTTCATAGACTTCTAAGTTAAAATTTCGTAACCATTTCTAAATAATTGAATAATTCCAACTCTTAATTGCTGTTCCATAGCAAATGATATTCACGAAATTTCCAATCGATCGATGCCATTAGAATTAAAAAGCGTTAATTGGATCAAAAGATACAAGGTGGTGCAGTTTGCTGCCAAAATTGGCCTTTCAATTGCTAGCGTTAAATAATTTTGAATTCAAACAGCGCAAATATTCCACTGATCATCTAATTGCATATGACCAATAATTTGAAATAGTATTTCCTCCCCACACGCTCTTATGTATATTTTGTTTTCGTCGAAAAACCCGTGAGGGCAGCAAACTGCGCAGATTTTAAACTCCTGCTGCTGCTACTTTAAAGATTGTAAATTATGTTTCAAAGTGAACGTGCGTTAACATGAACGAATTTATCTGTTTATTAGTTTTGTAATATATATCACGGTGTATGTATCATTGTACACTATTTAGTAAATTGTTACTTACCGATCCTAGCGAGGTTGCACCTGAGCGGCGGAGTGTGTTGGCGCAGCAGAGCTCGTCTCTAACGACACTCGCGTTGGTGCTGTTGGGGCCCGTAGAGAAGTGCTGCATGATTGGCCCACTGCATATGTCAAGTGGAGCGTTTATTCTGTTGGACTCTGTGTACCTCATTTATTACACGGTTTTCATTATCACAAGCAAAACGGATGCAGAAAAATGAAATTATCAATTAGCTATGTTGACAAGAAATGAGTGGGTTTTCAGCGTACAAAGTCGACTTGTTCAGAAAGTAAATTTGACGTTGCTGCGCAGATTCTGGTGACGTGGCTGCTGCATTGGACCGCCTCACGGAACACGCCGTGCCCTCCCTGGGCTCGGTGATTCTGGGGCGCCACCGCAGGCGGGGAGCTGGTGAGAGGCCGTGTGCAGGGCACCGTGTGCAGGGCGCCGTGTGCAGGGCGCCGTGTGCAGGGCGCCGTGTGCAGCTCAGCTTTGCTGTATTTGGTCAAGGGTCAACTGATGCATTACGTCTCAGCTGGTTCTTCTTTTGAACTCGTCTGTTGGAGTCATTTGTTGAACTCGCCTGTTGAACACTTCTTTAGATTTCATCTTTTGAACCCTTCTCTTGAACCCTTCTCTTGAACCCTTCTCTTGAACCCTTCCCTTGAACCCTTCCCTTGAACCCTTCCCTTGAACCCTTCCCTTGAACCCTTCTCCGGGACCCTTCTCCGGGACCCTTCTCCGGGACCTTTCTCCGGGACCCTTCTCCGGGACCCTTCTCCGGGAACTCTTCTCCGGGAACTCTTCTCTTGAACTTGAACTGCTCTCGTGTCCATCTTTGTGACGGAAAATTTATTTTTATTATTCCCCTGTAGTTATCCATCAAATTGGATGCAGATGTACCACTCTTATCCTTACCATAATTTCGCTTGGGAATCTATGGCCACTGCTTCTGCACATCTAAAGATCGCTACAATTTGTACTTATTCCCTGCTTGTATGAACGAATGGTCACAAGCCATGACTCAAATATTATTGAATGGAATTTAGCCATACTTTCTAAAATAGTGTCTATGTAGTGATTATATGTACGTGACTATCCTTTAACATATATTTCAAACCCAAATATTCTAAAAATAATGTAGGAGGATTATTGTTAAGTAGCTATATACTTGTTAGCAAAATTTTGCTCGAGGTGCTGGTGTAGAAAATGGTTAGAACCACTGTCCCAAATGGCGGTGTGCAGTTCGAGGTTTGAGTGGCCTCTTGCTGTGTCCCAACCTTCGAAACGGTGACACCAATGAAGCCAGTCCCTGCCGTAATTGCTGCACAGTGGAACCAGCTGACGGTAATGTGATGCGCGCGTATTATGCCATGACTGCTAGAATCCGACCCAAAATAGCGTAGTATAGAGTCTGGTTATTGAAGTGGTGAGTGTAGCCAGCTACTGCGCGGTGGGACACGAGGGTTGTTGCTCTGAGTGTGGGGGAGACTTGGGCTTTACTGCTAGGTCGCAAAGTTGTGTTGAATGCGAACGAGTTTTACATTGTATGAAAAATATAGTCACAAATTAATACGATTAAGCTATTTTATTCTCCGAAGCTTCGTTGTCTCTAAACCTGCGTTGAATGAGTCTCGCAAGCTTCTTTCTTGATGTTTCTCTTCATAGAAATTGTTTGTTTGCAGCACCGTCACGCCGCGGCTCCAGCCAGCAGGGTCCCCTGTCTGCTGAGGTGCTGGTGTCCATCTTGAACTTCCTGTTTCCGGAAGACGGCTCTGACCAGGAAGAGGAGAGCACGGCCTACCCATCTCTGTTTGGCAGAGTGCCACCCTGGCACCCGGCCACCGACCAACTTCCTGACGAACATCCCTTAAAAGTGTGTAGCTCTTCTTCGTGTGCCCTGGGCGCTGCTCTCTGACTGCGTAGGACTTGGGTACGAACCCAAAAATGGATTGCTAGGCACGTTCCTGCCGCCGTTTCTATTTCTATTCTGTAGCACTGTAAGTGATGAGGCCGATTGGAAGCCATAGGGAAGCATTTCATCTCCTCTGAAAAACTCATTCTAATAGCGGCACGCCTGTACCTCTAATATTTTAGGTTAGGCTACACGCTGTGTCCTCCAATTCATCGTAGTCACTACACGTTCAAGTGTTCATTGGCTGTGCTGTATTTTACTGTTGTTGCAGTGTGTACTTTTGGATCTCCAGGTTTTTCATAAAATGCAGTCAAATTCGTAGTTTCAATGTATTCCGCTTGTGCTATAAGTAATTTTTTACATTTTCCTCCCGAGCATGAGCCATGTTCTTGTCGGAAGCTCTGTAGATAAAATTTGTCTAACAAATTCAAAACTAGTTAATTTTTCTTTCTCTTGGTTAGTGCTTTTGAATCACTCCTCTGTTCCCTTGGCGTAAATCTAAAGGTGCTTTTCTTTGGATGAGGTCCTCCAGGCTACTTTCTCCACAGATCTGCGCGCTAGGTGCGGAATTTAATTAACTTGGCGCAGAACAATATACTTATTACCATTTCCAAAAAACATCAATTGTGCCAGAAAGATTCGTGACTGTAACATCATTGAATAAATCAATAATGGATTATGTGGTACAATCTCAGATACTGCACGGGCTCCTGCGTCGCTATCATATTGGTGCAAGGCGCGTCCACATCACCTCCTCTTGGCTAGACCTCAGTTCTCAAGTCGCGTCCCTGCCAGCCTTGATAAACCCTCGACCTCACGTGGGACACCTGTCAAAACTATTTTATTTTCATACTTGTGAAAAGAATTCACCTACTCTTTGCATTATACTACTCAATATAACTACTCAACCATTATGTAAATGCCAACCTTTTTAAAAATTCTGCATGGTTTCAAGAATTATACATACGATATGGGAAATACGGGAAAGGTATATGATAGAATTCCAGCGCCCAATCGATTAGCATAAGCCAAATTATTTTAACGATAAGGTTGTAGTTAGCTTTGTACAAGGAACTAGGTGCCGCCTTACGTTCTGGTTAATGCACAGTATTGCTGCATTTAGCTTTGTGCGAGGAACTGGGTGCCGCCTTATGTTCTCGTAAATGCACAGTATTGCTGCGTTTAGCTGATCACTAAACTCTAATAAGAGCACTCTAATTGAAGACGACCATATGGTCTTATTGACCTGTAAAGATTTACTATGAGTTTGTGCCTGATGAGGACGTGTGCGTGGGCCTGAAAAGCGCTCCAGCGGAGGGACTGGTGTGGCGCTTGTCGCTGGTGTGCTGCCACGCCCTCCATTCCCTCGGGGGGCTGCCTGCCGTCGCCCACATCCTATACGAGCTCATGCTCGAGCTGCGCTTCAGGTGCGTCACGTTTCAGATCGTTTTAAATGCTTTTTTTCTCGTCGGTCTTAATTTTCTAATCATTACTGGCGCTGTCGATCTTGATTTCCTGATACATTCTTGCTGCAGTAAATTTCTTTTTATTAAAAATGGTTTAGTTCAAGACGTTGGGTTTAGTGCTATGGTTTTGGTATTTTTTCTTTTTCTGGTGACATTAGGTTCGGGTGTGGTCACTGAGTTTGTGTGAGACTCTACCAACAATTGAGTTTTCTTGCAAGATTTTATAGTACGTGCATATACTTCAATATCAGATTCATTTAATATTCCAATTATTTGATGCAATATGTAGTCGAGTATTACTTTTTTTGTGAACGAAGCGAGTTGAAATAGAAAAGACTTCTAACGGTACAGCTTAAAATAGACTTCTTTTCAGTATGAATCTGTGCCGCAGTAAAATGAATTTCATATTCCTCCCGCATTCGCTTGATGAGCCAAAAAATAGTGACTTTGCTACTGAACTGGTCTGACCAGCAATGTGATCCCACAAAAAAGATTTCTTCTTAACTGTTATTAAAGTTAGAGTTTGAAACTCATCATTGCAATGGCTTTATGAAGCATGTTTTATGTTGTTGAAATTGAGCATTCTTTTCGCTGCACCCAAATTTTCTTTTATTTTTTCAAAATTTCACTTGATATGGTTGTAAAGTACTTACAGTATAATCCTGCTTTGTCTCTCGTTTATTTCTCTGTAAAGTTCAGTCCATTAAAACGCACCGCTGCGGTGGTATTAGTGCTGAGAGATGCAGAACTTCTCGGTTTCACTTGTACTCGCGTTAAATTTCTATGTCGTTTGCTCACCAGAAAACTTTAAAGCTTCTGCAACTCCTGTGCTTTGTGACGAAATTTGTGTTTTCCGTACGAGATGAGCTGAAAATCCTAAAGCGCAAGTTATAATTATCTTTGACTTACTACTACGACTTTTATCCTCGTTCACCGAGATGGGACAACGGCCTCGTTGTGCCCGGCGTGTCTGCCGCCTCCCAGGAGCCTCCGCCTCCCGACATGGCGTCATGCCTGCTGCAGCAGAAGCTGCAGATGCTCAACTGCTGCATCGCGCACCGGGAGCGCAGAGAGCGCGGGGCCGCAGCTGCCCCCGCTGCAGGCAAGGCTGCCCTCCTTGGCTTCGATGAAGACGAGTTCTTCGACTGCGTGTCAGACGAGGAGCCGGAGGAACAGAGGGAAACCGAAACTCCAAAAGAAACTAATGACGGTAATGTAAAAACTGCGCCAAATATCAAGTGTAAGCAATATGGACTTATTATTGATTATGTATTTTTCAATTTCATAGTTCACTTTATTTTAACCTATTCTTATTGTTAGATCGTTTACTACACTCCGGATTTTTTAATGCACTGCTGATTATGTATCAGACTATAATTGATAGATTTCTTTGTGAATTAAGTGGTCCTTTGGTCGGTAATTCCGCTGTTAACGTCGTGTTTATATTGTAGACGAGCAGCATTGCTGTCAAGTTGCGTCGCTCTCACGTTGTGTGCCTGCAGAGCTGTCGTCGTGGGACGAGCCTGAGGGGCGAGTGCGGGTGTGTGGGGAGCTGCGGCTGCTGCGCACAGGCAGGCGCCTCTACGTGCCCGTCACGCAGGACCCCGCCCCTGTCACTGAAGACAGGCTCGAGCAGCAAGCTGAGGTTGGTCCTTGCCCCTGGCGCTGCTCCAATGTATGGAGAGCAGCGCCGTCATCGTAGGGCTTGACCGGGGGTGCGTTGATGGGGACGAATTCCGATGGCATTGATTCACTTGAGCAATTCTTGTCACCAGTCGTTAGGCTGAGACTGCGCCCCGCTCCGGAGCAAAATATTTTGACTGGCGAATGCGAGTATGTGGAGTTCAACGGGCATAAAATTGAAAGACAGTGAAAGACCTTAGAAATTGACGAATTTGCTGCAGTGTGTCATGAATTTTTTTTCAAGTTGGACTGTCGTTTGTATCGTGTTCATACTACAGTATTGTCTGATTTTCTTGAATGAAATTTAGGTTTGCATTTTCAAAGTAGTTTTTTTATGTCGTTTAGAGTCATTGTAATATCCAATGGCCATGGGTAATTGTCTTTTTCTTTGAGATTGCAATAATATTCTTCTTAATTCTTAGCTGTATTTCCTCTTATATTCGCCCCATCTGTAGATCATAGAATGCTTACTTCACTCATTTGTATGATTTCTCTCAGGAGGCATAGGATGGGCAGTAGGGACAGAGTAGTTTGGTTTATCTGTCGTATGCTGTTTCGACTGGCGACCTCAGGGCAGCACTGTTAGGTTATCTCTCCTATAGATAGACCGTCGGAACTTCTATCGTTTATGCCTACTTTGCATCTTTCAATTTTCATACCTTCTGCACTCTCGCTTCTTTGGCATTTTTTTTCATAATTTTTATTGTACTGTTTCTATGTACACGGGATCTTGAGTGCGAACATATTTTCTGCATAGATTCCCTATTCTCTGTAGTCCATACCAAATGGTCTCTTTTCTTCGCTTCATGGATCATGTTTAAGGTAGATAAAGACGTTTAAAGTAACTGATAAGGTATGACTCTACTCTGCGGGGCACCATTTGTAGGCCTGCTCGCTGGTGGTTGGGAGGAGGAGATCTTGTTTAATGCCACATCTTATGGATTAGGTGAGGAAGCAGACTTGGCCTGCGATGGAGACGATCAAGATCATATTGAATATGATCTTAAATTCTGTATTGAGCTGAAGCCTATTGCCCATCCTGCGCGACTCCTGTATTGAGCTGAAGCCTATTGCCCATCCTGCGCGACTCCTGTATTGGNCTGAAGCCTACCGCCCATCCGGCAGACTCCTGTATTGGGCTGCAGCCTACCGCCCATCCTGCGCGACTCCTGTATTGGGCTGAAGCCTACCGCCCATCCGGCAGACTCCTGTATTGGGCTGAAGCATACCGCCCATCCTGCAGACTCCTGTATTGGGCTGAAGCCTACCTCCCATCCCGCGCGACTCCTGTATTGAGCTGAAGCCTACCGCCCATCCTGCAGACTCCTGTATTGACAGAAACCCAATGCAAGAGTCACGGAGAAGTCGCCAGCCGCGAAGGAGTTCGCTTGGCCAAGAGCTTCTCAAGGGAGCCAAAATGTTGAGTCGTGGCTGTACTCTTCACCACTCTTCAAAGGAGCCAGATGAGACACAGTCTGTTTCGGAGATCCGTCTCCAAGTCAGCGCTGCGGAACCAACCGGAACCCCCGTAGCCTTTGGAGTCGATAACCAACCTAACCCATGAAGACATACGCCCCCAGAAGTCGACTGCATTAAGGAAGCCCGTAAATCCAATCCGGAGCGATTGGCAAACGTATCCCAGAGAAATTGTCAAAGCAAATGCATAACGCCACGCGAAATACGGCTAAGGGCTTGGTATTTTATCACAATAATGGTTGCCTATGTTCAGTTTAATAGAAAATTAAGCAAAGGAGAAAGAATGATAATATAACGCAATTAATTCCATTAGTGCATTATCCTTCATATTCTCTTTAATTGATTCTGATTATCCCTCGTGAGTGAACTACAGGACCACATGACTTGTCTTAAGTTGTCTTAGGTCTTGGTAGTTCTCACAGGAGTTATTTGGAATGTATTTAGGAATATCACTTCCTGGTCGCATGCACGAATCCTTTAACACTTTGACTACGATTCTCCACACAGGTAAAATTACATGCGACAAATATCTCTACTGCGAATTTGGTTTCACAAATTTAGTTACTCTATTAATTTTCTTTCTAATCAGAACTAGCTTATTCGATTGATGAACACAAATTTTGACGAAAATTTATATTTATACATGATAGTGCTTTGGTTACGTTAGGTTAGATGATCGCGTATTCCATATATGACCCACTCCGGAGGCAAAGTGTTAAGCCGTTGAGTAGCCTTACTTGGTTGATGTAATTCCTCTCGTTTGAGGAGAGAAATCACTCTTTATTTGTACGAGTACCTCGGTTTTATCTTCGGTTATTTACCCTGTTCTGCCATGTGTTGCAGTGTTGGGAGCTGGATGCTTTTTATTGTAGTCTGTTTTGAGAAACCTTGATTGTGCGTACTCAAAAATTTCATGCAAAATATATAACACATGGGCGTTGCATTGCCAGGAACTGGCAAATAAATATTTAGAGTGTTACATTTTATTAATTGAAAATACGTGGCAGGTGCTGATGCGGCTGGGCGACACCGACGAAGGCTCCGCCATGCGAGCCCGGCTCATGTCGTCCTCGCTGCTGTCCGACATGGAGGCCTTCAAGGTGGGTCCGCTCGGGGGCGCAGGGTGGGGGTGCAGGTCCACTGGGAGATCCGTCTCCAAGTCAGCGCTGCGGAACCAACCGGAACCCCCGTAGCCTTTGGAGTCGATAACCAACCTAACCCATGAAGACATACTAGGGTAGGGGTGGTAGGCTAAGCTTTGGTAGCTTTGTTTATCGAATGCTATGGGGACTGGCGACCGCATGGGCATGGGGAGGCACTGTTAGGTTACCTCTGCTGTAGATGAACATTCGGGACTGGAATCATTCGTGCCCACTTCGCTTTTTCAATTTTCCCCACCTTCTTCGCTATCTCTTTGATGTCCTTTCTTCTTCTTCATTCTTAATTGTTTTTTTCTATGCGTAGGGGATCCTGTGTGGGAACCCACCTTATGCATTCCCCGTTCTCTATAGCACATACTAAATGGTCCCTTCATCTCGCTCTCTCTGGAGCACATTTCCCGAGGTAGAGGAGCGTCAGACGGTGACGAGAACAATGGTTATCGAGGTGAGGCCCAACTGCAGATTGCCATCCTTTGCTCATTACTGTAAATCGTTATTTTGATTTGTAGTCATCCAGATGTTTGATGGAGAAATTTAATTCTGAAATCGCGAGTGTTTATTTAAATTATTTAAACATGCTGGATGTATCTTTCATACGTATCAGTTGCCGGTGAGTTGAGGTATTTATTTAAATTATTTGAACTTGCTGGATGTATCGTTTATGCGTATCAGTTGCGGGCGAGTTGAGGTGTTAATTTAAATTATTTAAACACGCAAGATGTATCGTTTATACGTATCAGTTACCGGTGAGTTGAGGTGTTCCATGAAATTGTGTGATTTACGAGGACCTCTTAATTCGACCACAAAATGCTGTTCGCATGGAAAAGGTAAAGCTCTTGTTAGAGTGTTTTCTAAATACTTTAAGCTGATAGAAAAGCAACTGAAAAAACTGAAACAACAGTTTTTCTCTAGGTACACAGAGAATTCAACTCTGCTTTCGAGAAGTGACTTATGAGTCCGTTCTAACTGCTGTTTATGCATTATAGCTTTGAGCTGATACGGGAGAATTTGGTCTTTTTATGTTTTAAGTTACTGAGTGGAATTCGACAACGGAAGCTAAGAAATTTCTCCTGCTGCTAACATGCCAGTTACCCGCGTCGGAGCGGTATCTCGGTCGTCCCTGTTGTATCGTTCCTGTCCATGTACATGAATATTTCTGTCGGCAGTCTAGCAACTGTAAGGGTGGTCATCGTCTATACTCGTGCATATTGTTATTACATGCATGAATATTAGCGTTAACCCTTTCGTGCAAACTGTGTACATTAGTTGACGTCGGAAAATCATTTTCAACTCCTAACGAGTTAGCATATTCGCTTTTGTGTCCTTGTTCGTAAAGCGGAATGATTTAGTGACTAATAAATTAATATTTGGAAATCTGTTAAATTTATCCGTCTGATTGGACTATGCTCAGGCACTAATGGATCATCGCTCAGAGAATTATTTTCATTTAAGGAAGACATTTTTCTCTGCAGGCCGCCAACCCAGGCTGCATATTGGCAGACTTCGTGCGGTGGTACTCCCCTCGAGACTGGGTCCCTGCTGCTGCTGAGAGCACAGCTCAGGGTGAGGGGCAAGATGACCCCAGCTCGCGCGGTCATCTTGCGCGGCGTTTGTTGGTTGAGAACAGGACGTTGAAGTATTAGTTAACCGTTATTTCAGTTCTGCAGCACTATGTTTGTGTATCACAGTTATGGTCGTCCCCATAGAGCAACGCTTCTGGTCTTCTGACTCACCAAATCTTCGTCGTTAATTCGACTCATGTCATACTATTTTATGACTTGGACAGTGGCGTGACAAGAGAAGATGGTCAAGCAAGCAGTAGCCTAAGTGGTGAAGAGGGTCTACAAAGCACTGGCGTGATGGGAGGAGAGGATCCACAAAGCACTGGCGTTACAGGAGGAGAGGGTCTACAAGGCCATGTCGTGATGGGAGGAGAGGGTCTAAAAAGCTTTAGTGTGTTGGTAGCAGAGGGTCTGGTCTAGCTACCACTTCCAAGCTACTTTCTTTATTTTGGAGAAGTTACAAGTCGGAGGACGCAATATCGATGTAGTGATCATACATCTAATAACCAAAGAAACAATCTCCATCTATTGGCCAGAAGCTTGTTGATTCTTGAAAATGCAGCTTCTTTTAGAGGTGAAACTTGGTGTCAAAACAGATTCTGAATTGGTGTAGTTTAAGGCGACGATATCTAGTTTCTTACGTTCTACCAACTCGTGGCACTACGAAATTGATAGCCTACATTTTATTGTTTTAACTTTGTACTCATGAAGGTTGCTTAAAGAGATGTTGTGGACTAAATAGTAATTCTGCAAGCACTTTGGTTTGTCGTAAATGTAGAGTGGTTTAGCATGGTAAACCTGAGTCCTTTCTTGAGAGTTGCTGATCGAATGTAGCGTCTCGCACGACGGAGTTGGATTTTACTCGCTGTCATTTGGAGGTCGGGTTGTTGTCACTTTATCCGTCAGGGAGTATAGGATAGGCAATAGGGTTAGGTTAGTTCCGTTTGTCTATGCTATGTCCTGGGGAACTAGCGTCCCCCAGGGGACACTGCACTGCTAGATTACCTCAGCTTTAGCTAGGCCTTCGGGACTTCATCGTTCGTACCCATTTTGCCGGTCTCAATTTTCACACTTTTTCGCTATCTCTTCTTTGTTTTTTCTTCTACCTTCTCAACTTACTGTTTCTATGCGCAGGGAATCCGCTGTAAGAGCACACCTGTGCATAGACCCCATATTGTCTACCGTCCAAACGAGATGGTCCCTTCCCTTCGCTCTCTCTGTATCACAATTCATGTGGGTAGGGCGCTTTGCACTAACAAGTAATCTGCACGAGGCTCTTTTGTGTACGCAATTCTATTTTTTGTCTGCCGTTGTTCAGCGAGGACGTCTGCTTTTCAGGTTGTTTACTCGTTGTGGTTGTCTTCGCTCCTACCAGCCCGTAAGCAGTCGAGTTTCCTCGTGTCCGACTTAGAGCTAAACTTTTGTGGCGTTGCCTCTTCAGAAAATAAAGTCTTCGCGCTTGCAGTTGTTCAATAACTTCATTATGTCTGAGATTAAAGACACAAAAATGTATGATGTGAATTTATGAATAGTAGTAGGAAAAAACTTTTCATTGTGAGAATACTTGAATGCTTAAATCCTGTGACTTGTCCCCTTTTACATGTTCATCGAGTCAAGTTCTTTGTTTTAAGAATGGGGCGTTTGAACTATGTTCTTTATTCTGTAGTATATGTTGATCATCACTGTGCACACCTTGTGTCCCCCTGAGCGCAGGCGTCGAGGTGATCGAGGGCCACCACCTCAGCGCCCGCATGACCATCCCAGGCAACCTCTGGCAGGAGGTGCGTGTCGCTTGGTCAGTGGGGCTCCCAAGAATTTATCTAGTTTTCATTAGTGGAAGTTGGCATTGTTATACTCTAGTTAAGGTATTATTTCCCCCATTAAATTCTCGACCCTTGTGTTTTTTGTAGCTTTAAGTAGTTCACGTTCACGGGGAATTTGATCATTGAATGACACCCTATTTCTTAAATTCAGTCTGTTAGACCTCATGATATACTTCGGCATTGTGGTCTTTGTTAAGGAGAAGGAAAGCGACTATGAGCGAGGGCGCGTCCCAGCATGCACTGGAGCACCGACCTCCTTTCCACTGCCGCGGCCAGTCTCGTGTCCGAGATGGCCAGCTATTTTTTAACCACATTGGCAGCTATTTTTTTAACCACGTTGGCAGCTATTTTTTTAACCCAATTCCCAGCTATGTTTGCATGTTAGTGTCAGGAGAGTAATTGCATTCATCGGTAAAGTTTAAATACCTCATCCTATCTCCTATTCCTATCTCCTATACCTCATCCTATTTCTATATTGCTGAGCGAAGCGTCTCAGACTAAAAGAATTCGCTGAACAACAAGATAGGCGATGCTCGGCTGAAGCCCCTGAGCTCATGTCTCTCCTTTGATGGCTGACTCCGCCTGCTCGACAGCCACCGACTCCCGACTCTGAAGTCGGGCGTCTGATTAGTTGTGGATTATTTTGACGTCTGATTAGTTGTGGTTGGCAATAGCCGAATGCGTTTCCTCCACTCGAGAAAGCATCAGAGTTCGAGTTAGAAAGAGAGCAGACTCAACACAGGTTCTCGAGGCGCAGGGCCTGGTTTACCTCTCCACGGTTTACCTCTTCACGTAAATTTACCTCTCCACGGCCTCTCGAAGCTACTTGACGCACTTGACTTCCAACGGACCAATCGTACAGGGTGGCTCTACGCACCGATTGTACAGGGTGGCCCAAAAGTAAGGTACCCTCACTGATGTCGGTAGCACTGATATGTTAACAAATGTTTAGGACACAATTTCATGAAAGGGTACCTCACTTTGTGGCCATTTTGTCCCTGTCGTCAAATTCCGATTTATGATTAGTGAAGAACGTTCGTGTCTGTTTCACACCCTACTGACAATAGAACTCCAAGTCTTGTTAAGCTCTCTGATGCTGATGGTGTTCAAAATTACTTCAAAGAAATAATACCACCCTATCTTGTCGAGCAGCGTAAACCTACGATCCCTACTCTCAGGTGAAAGAATACTAAATTTAAGCATCCCGAAACACAGCTTCGTTAAGTTGGCAACTGCTATTTGCCATGTTATCAGTTACGTTTTGCTGTATTCCCCGCTTTTTGCCATATTACCAGCCATTTTGGCCATATTGTCCCCTGTTTTTGCCATATTACCAGCCATTTTTAGGGATTTTGCGACCTATTTTGTTCCACCTTGCCAGCTATTTTCAACCAACTTTCCAACTATTCTAGTGAGTTGTGCAAAATAGTAGAGAAATGAAGCCTTGGACGCACTGACAGTGGCTGTGTGGAGCAGGTGTGGCGTACCGCGCTGCCAGTGCCAGCCCGCCGTCAGAAGCGCCTCTTCGACGACGCGCGCGAGGCAGAGACGGTGCTGCAGTGGCTCTCCAAGATGACGCCGGGGTCTTTGTGTCGCCACCTGCTGCCCGTGCTGCTGCACGCGGCCTGCTGCAGGACCGCTGATGAACCGCACCTCTACTCATTACCGAGGTACAACCCACTTCTATACCATATTCAATGTTGGTGGTTATTGCGAGTGAACATTTACCAGCAGTTGAATATTCTGCAGTTTTATCTCAATTTGAGTTGGACCGCTGACGAGCCACACCTCCACGTCATGTCGAGATACAGCCCGCTTCTTTACTTTGGGCTTGGGACCGCATTTGTGAAGTTAGGCTCCTAATTTTCTATCTTGCTGGTTATTGGCTATGAAAACAAAACTACTGCTAGTAGCTACCTATACATATGTTTAGCAAATCTATCTCAATTTAGTTGGACTGCTGACGAGCCCCGCTTTCACACCGAGCTGAAGGAGAACCCACATCTTTTCTTCCTTCTTGTTACCTTGTCCGATGTTGCTGTTTATCGCGAGAGCAAACACAACCTACCACAGCTAAATAAATATTTATCAGTTTGGTGTGGTCGGCTGGTAATGACACAGCGAAGGGCCGCTATGTTGTCAAAATACTGATCGTTAAACTGTACCCTGGAAAATTCTCTTCAATGCGCTTTTCATGATACTTGAATATTTTTGGAGCATAATTCACCTCGTATCACAGACGTTCGGAATAAATTTTAAACTTTAACATCGCTTTTAACGATAGAGCTTACAAAGAAGTCCATTCTCAGCATGGTTTTCACATCTGATGAGGCTCTGATAACGGCTTCTATTAGGGTTCTTACCGGAAAGCAAGATTTCGAATAAAACGTGCAAAAATTATATGTATATATATATGTATATATGTATATATGTGTATATATATGTATATATGTATGTATGTATACACACTAATGATGAAAGACTGTGTGATTGTACCACTGACTATACCATTTGATATACCAATAACGTGTTCGCGTACCATCACTAGTTACAACTCGAAAAAATGTAACATTAATAGGAAAGTTAGGAAAGTTCATATCTGGAGCTGGGCACAGCCCTACTATCGAAGCTGGCTCCGGGCCCGGCTCCAGCTCGGGGTAGATATCCCGGCTGGAGGGTTGTGTCTCCTGGCTGTATGGGTCACATCGGGCGCTGTGTTAGGTGTGCGGGGAGGGGCTATGTTAGCCACATCGGGTGCTGTGTGAGGTGATGGTGCGTGCAGCTGCGCCGTGTGGGGCCCGTCGAGCGTGTACCAGGCGATGGAGGCCGTGCCTGCCCTGCAGCACAGCGAGGGCCTCAGCGCCTTGCTCACCGTCATCACGCAGAGGGTGGGCCGGCTCTCCAGGCAGCCCTGTGACCTCAAAAAGTAAGTACGCTTTTGCCATTCTGTGCTCTCAAATTACGAGATTATAATTTGGTTCTTTTGATTACATTCATAATATTTAGTTGAGCTTGTCGCGTTCTCCTCAAGGGACCGACAATGAGGTCTTAATTCGAATATGCAACGCCAGTTACGGTGTGTTGTGGGCAACAGCAGGGGCAGTTTGGCAGTCTATTTTGTTTTTGATGTGGTGTTATTGAATAAATTCTAATTTTATTAGACACAAGTGTTGCCCCATAGGGGTCTAGTAATCAAGTGACTGATGGCGGTGACACCAATGCCAAGAATCGAGACTGCTCAGGTGCTCCAAAGTGTTTCGTCACCTAAAGTAGCTTCGTGTCTTGTGATGCGTTCACGCTAAACTGTTACGTTATCAGCTGCTGGTTACCTCAGCTCTGGCTAGGCTGTAGGACTTCTATCTTTCGAGTCTACTTTGCTTCTTATAATTTTCATGCTCTTTTTCGGATTATTTTTCATCTTTTCTTCATATTCTTTTTCAACTTGCTGTTTCCACACTCAGAGAAAACTGATTGGGAGGGCACCTATGCGTAGGTTCTATGTATTTGACAGCCTAGACTTGCCGTTCCCCCTCAGAGGGCATGGGATAGGCAGTAGGGTTAGGTGATTTAGGTTAGTCGATCCTATGCCATGGCGACTGGCGACCCCAGGGGAGCATTGTTAGCTTGCCTCAGCTAAGATAGGCCTTCGGGACTTCTAATCTTTCGAGCTCACTTTACTTCTTTCAGTTTTCACATTTCCTTTGTTATCTCTTCTTTGTCTTTTCTTCCTCTTCCTTTTTAACTTGCTGTTTCTACGCACGGGTAATCCGGTGTGAGAACACACATGGACATAGATTCTACGTTTTCTACAGTCCATACAAGATGGTCTCTTCACTGCGCCCTCTTGTATCACACTCGATGTGGATAGGGAGCTTTAAACTAACGAATATAATAAGTAACTTATGTTCCCTTCGTTTTGCTCTCTTGAGACACATTTTATGTTGTTAGGGAGCTTCAATTAAGCTAACAGTCTGAACTAACCCAATAAGTATGAACGCTCTTATATTATCTTAGTCGCGAATACAGCTGATAAATCGAATATAATAGTGATAACAATAGCAATGATAATTATGGTAATAAGTTATCAGCTTTTTTCCTGATAAAAAGCTGAAGTCAACGCGTTGTGTGCTTGTGAAGTGTCAGGTTAGATTGAGTGTGATGTATGGTGTTCTCTAGCGTGTGAAGTGTCAGGTTAGGTTGAGTGTGATGTTCGATGTTCTCTAGTGTGTGCCTGTGTTTCGTTGGTATTCTAAAAGGACTTTGATGATAACCCCATCAGAGAACTACCCAGGGATTCGGGAATATCTCAGACCCAGTGTCGAAACCAAGTGCGTGGCTGAGTGGGTGACTCGGTGTCGAATTTGGGTACTTATTCTTTTGTCTTCCACTGCTCAGTATGGCTTACAATGGCTACTGGCGTCATATGAGTGATCCATAGTAGGTAAAACATTGTACAATTCTTGATGTGTATTTTTTCACCGAGTTACGTCACCTACGTTCTTTGTTTGACCTTTATCGTATCATCACGTGTTTCATTTTATAGCTTTATGCGTAAAACGTCCTTTTGTCGTATAGTTACGCCGCAAGATTCGTTCGGTGTGACGCAGGTACAGCGATGTAATAGAACAACTGGGAGCTGTGGAGCGGTGCCTGGGCCGCGCCATGAGCCTCCGTCATAAGCTGCTGCCCGCACCGGCCCCCCACCCCACATCCTCGGCCCCAACGCGCCCAAGCCGCTCTCGGCGTAGCAGGCACCACAGCGGCACGAGATCTGCAGAAACCTTGAGCTGCGATGTGAGTGACGGAAAGGACGCCGGAAGCCAGCTATCAGGTCGCGAAGAGAGTGACGACCAGGGGGCCACAAACCATTCAAAACGGACGCAAAATAAACGCGACAAAGATGACACGGCGGTGTTGGTGTCGCTCATCAGCTCCTTGCTCAGCTCTGGCGAAGTGACGGTCGAGGGCGCTGCCGAGGGCGTGCCGGGGCAAGCCTTACTGCGACTTTTTGAGCGCTCTATTGAGGTGAGGTGTTATTAGGACGCTCTATTGAGGTGAGGCGTTATTAGGACGCTCTATTGAGGCGAGGCGTGAGGCGTTATTGATCATAAGAATATAATAAAGTATCAACCTTTTCTCGCAATGCGTGCTAAGTTAAGGTGATTTTTGTAACTTATACAATATATATATATATATATAAAAAATATATATATTTATATATACAGACAGTGCCTGGACACGAGGACTTGCTCGATTCTATTTTCGATGTATTTTGAAAATTCAGAGCTCTCGTTTGGGGTAAAAGGTAAAGAGTAGAGGTAGTATTGAAAACGCAAATTTACTAAAGTGCAGGTGTATTGAAAATGCCAATTTACTATAGTACAGGAGTATTGAAAACACAAATTTACTAAAAATTTTCAACAAAACAACAAAATATGTCGCCTACGAGAAAATCAATTACGCAAAAAATATTTGGGACAAAGGTATTTGGCAAAAACTATAAACAAATTTAGTATTTAGTTGCGTAACCATTATTTCCAGTGACTGTATGGAGACTATT
>VOMN01142042.1:0-15339 GCA_014899125.1 Orchestia grillus
TTCCTCATTCCTTCTTCCTCATTCCTTCTTCCTCATTCCTCATTCCTCATTCCTCCTTCCTTTTCCTTCTCAACTCACTCTTCCTTTATGCAGGGGATCTTGTATGGGACACACTTGGACTTAGATTTCCCGTTCTCCCAAGTCCATGCTAAATGGTCCCTTCTCTTTCGGTGTGAGGTAGTCTGTGTTATTAAGGCGCTGTTAGCCTTACTACTACTACAATAATAACTGAGAGATAAGTTCTAAATTTCGGCCCTTTGTTTTACTGTAAAGTGTGCACAGTTACAAGCAAGCAAGACGTTTAGAGTTTCAGTATTATATGGGTATATCGGGTACTTGATATTAGGTTGTGTGTTGGTGGTATGTGGAAATATTTTGACAGGTAAAGAAACATAGCTCTTTTCCATATTTAGAGGTGATACTTAAAGAATCGTGCGAGTCTTATTTTAAAAATTTTATGATATAATTGTTGAGGTTCTATTCTATCCAATACTGAAAAGGTTTTAATTATTCTGATTTTGGAGTCGAGAAAAAGGTTAAATTTATTATTTTACCATCTCTGTTGCCTACTTCCGTTGTATGAGTAATTCGTGCAAGTTAGTTTCTTGTAGCACGCAAGCATTTCATCCACTGGTGGTTACAGAATTGTACTGTTAGATGCTGTTCTATTGCATCTAATAATTCATGCAATGTAATAAGAATTTCAGAGTAGCCATTATTGTGACGTGCAATAAAGTTTTACAGTATGTATGTGTAATGCTGAAGTTCCAAAAGTGTTGAAATATTTCCTTGGCTGTCATGAGAAGTAAATATTCAATTTTATCTGTTGCAGTTTGACTATGAGGTGTACAAAATTCTTAGCTTCATTATCTGTACTTTGTTAATGTAAAAGAAAGGAAGCCTATTTGATACTGGGTTTATGCGGTGTTAAAATATTTTATGTAACTTCATTTTGCACAAAGGGATTGTTAGATTTCTGATGGAGAAGGTCTGAGACAGTGGGCCACGTTTGCTCGACTTCGACTCACGCTTGGCACGCCCTGGATCCAATGTTTGAATGATGTGCTTGTTGTCCGTGGTGGAATACCACTCATTCTGATGGTTAGAAGCTATTGTTTGGCTGGATCTTCCATAAGCTATTGAATGAATGAACTCCTCAGGAGCATATGATGGGCAATAGGGTTAGCTTAGTTAGGTTTGTCTATCGTATGGTATGGGAACTAGCGCCCACAGGGGAGCACTCTTAGGCTACCTCAGCTTTAAATAGGCCTTCGGGACTTGGATCTTTCGTGCTCGCTTTGCTTCTTTCCATTTTTATTCTTTCTTCGCTATTTGTCTTCTCTTCCTCTTCCTTTTCAACTTGCTGTTTCTATGCGCAGATGACCTTGTGTGGGAACGCTATTTGTGCATAGATTCTCCGTTTTCCTAAGTTCATACTAAACGGTCCCTTCATACTAAACGGTCATACTAAACGATTCCCCGAAATAGCCTGAGTTACTGAAGCGCTGCTATCATCACCACTACTACTATTGAATGAATGTTATTTCTGCTGTTAGGATATTGGAATAGGGTTAGGCTTGTTAAATGTGTATCCTATGCTATGGAGACTGGCGACCTCAGGGGAGCACCGTTCGGTTCCCGTAGCTATAGATAGACCTTCAGGACTTCTGACTTTCGTGTCCACTTTACTTCTTTCAATTTTCATACCTTCTCCGCTATCTCTTCTTTCAGGTTTCTTCTTCTTCATCCTTAACTTAATGTTTCTATGCGTTGGAAGTCTGGTGTGATAATACACCTGTGTATAGATGTCGCATTTTTACAGGTCATATTAAGTGGCTCCTTCGTCGCCCTCTTTAGATCACATTTCAGTAAATAGGGAGCTTTGAACCAACTAATACTCCCTCCGGTCGGGAATAGTTAGTCCACACCAATGTTGAAGTCGGTCGGAAATATTTGCTCCAAAACAATTGTAAACCTTTCAGAAAGGATACTCGAAAACTATAAATAGGTTGTAACAAAAAGATAAACTTTATTTTGTAATTCAGTGCATTAAATTTATAATGTATAAACATCAATGAATAATATTTGTAATAAGATAAATAACAAAAGACAGACTACATTGGAATTGAATACTTGAAATTGATAATGCATCAACAGAAGAAACATATTTGCCACTATATTTCCTCAATACTTGTTAATTTATTATTCAATTTTTTGGCGATCTGAGTTGGATTTGGAAGAATTCCGTTTCTTTCTAGTCGTACTCTCAACAGATGTTGAAGCCTGTAATTGTTGCCACCGTCTGCCAAAATAATCTGGTCCATTGACTGCTGCAAAGAGTGGAAAATGTTGTTCAATGTTGATCTCTGTAGTTCCTCAAAGCTATATGTCACTGCTTCAATCAATTCATCAACGTTACGTGGTGCTTTTTTGATGTTGGGGAGATTGGATTGAATTACAATTTACGGGCTGTAGATCTCTTAAGAAAAGTACCTGCAATGCTGCTCTTCTCTCAGAATCTGTCAAATCTTTCTGTCTGTCGGTTATACGTGCACTTTCTATTAGTATCATTTTCACTTGCCATACCCTGCGGGTAATTTATAAGAACTGTTAAATATTATCTGAACAAGGAAAAATATCAAATTATATTCAATTTTTCCTATTATTTATTAAAAGTTAAAATTTGTGTTCAACACACTGTGCACAACCTTCGACTGTACTCAAAACAAGTTCACTAAAAGATACTAAAACGCGGTGAGTTTTCTCATCGTGTAGTCAATATTTCCGACCGGAGGGAGTAATAATCAATAAATCACTGTTAGGTTACATCAGCTATAGATTGTACTTCTATCTTTATGCCCACTTTGCGTCTCTCAATTTTCACTCCTTTGTTATTTCTTTTTTGCATTTTCTTTCTCATTATTCTTAACTTACTGTTCCTATACGCAGAGAATCTTGTACGGGAACATACTGTGTATGTGTTCTTCATTCCCTATAGTCGATACTAAATATTTCCTTCGGTTTCAGCGCGGCGTAGTCGGTTCCATATCAAAGCATTAACTTCTTTCAAAGAACATATTTTGACGCTATTTTTAAAGCTACGTTGTTTGGTCCTTTTTATCATGCATCAATTCAGCATAATTATTTTATCGTGTTCGAACGGTCTTTTCTTCTCGTATGTATGACAATTTTTATTAACGTTATTTTTATATTTTTCATATAAATGAATCGGTATTGCATCTTCAACATCATGACGAGCTTATGAATAGTCAGGGCTTTTGTATCGTTAAATATCACTAGTTCTCAAATGTTTTTTCGTGCCGCTGACCCCGTTTTTCCAGGTCATTTATGGTACCGAGATCTGTCGTAGCATGTTTCCGAATGGTCTAGGTATGTGTTTCGGTGAACTCGGAGGAGTTATTTTAAAAAACGACTTTAAGATTTAAAGTTAAGTTAAGACAGTAGTCTGTCGGGAGCTTCAAGAGTTACAAACGGATACAATGCCTCCTATCTACAACTGAAACGCCACGAAAAACTGTCCCTTACACCGACGCTTCTTGCAATCGGCGTAGTAGCTCTGGAGGAGCTAAATGCAGCTCTTAATCCTGGATGGGATTTATAAATTGCTGTGGTCACGGGCTTGACCCCTGAGCCCTAAAGTACTTAATACAAGTACTTTATCTTAGACCGGCATACCACACGAGGCACACGATCAAGAGGTTACAATTCCGTAACTGGCGAAGACGAGACTAATGTTTTCAACAACAAGATTCTCGGATTCTACAACCTTACTCCCTCGGATTCAAAAATAAGAAATATATGACTTTCTCCGACGATCAAGGCTCCTAAGCGGTCACGTCCCGCTCTCCCGACGTCGCCCTGTCTTCTTCGAGTACTCGCGTGTCTCTTTTAACTCGAGCAGCCGCCGTCACATCGCTCAGGACAGAGGTGCGACGTTGTTCGTATCCGTCGATGGTTTTCATGGGGGGGGGGAATATTTGGAGGGAAGAGGGAAAAGAGGGAAGGGACCGTGGGTCGGTCGCATTTCCCTTACGCAAGCGGCGGTCCAACACAAACCTCGGCTCTTGTTCCCAAGGCTTTCTGCTATTCGTTGCGACTTTGGGCTGGTCCTCACTTCGACTCGTTGTCAAGGCTCTTTTTGATCCTTTGTGGCTTGGATGGTCAGACAGTTTCATTAGCGTTAATAATTTGCTCTTCCACCCGAGTAGTACTGCGGCTTCTCTGCAGTGTGAGTCGCAGTCTGCTGATGTTGCGTAATCTAAAATTATACACTTACTTACCCTCTAAATAGAACAGGATCGTTTTGTATGGGGTAACTGTCATTTCCTCCCCACAGTCCGATCACTGTAAGGAAAACCGGAATGCTTTACCGTCGAGGACCTTCGCACTGACTAAAACCGGCAGTATGAGACGTATTATTTGTTGTAGCTTCCGCGGTGTCTCACATTCATAAATTTGTCTTGGACCTCTAATTTTACTGTAACCATTTGGCCACCTCAGTTGTTGGGGGCGTACAGTCTGAGCAAGACGACGTTGCTGGGTCTGAGCAAGTGCGTCGCGTTGCAGCTCGCGCCGGACAACATCCGTGCCAACTGCATCGCTCCTGGCATCGTCAAGACACGCTTCTCTTTACCGGTACGTCAGCTTAGCCGTTTGTTTTGTAGCGTAAGTAATAGCGTGTTTCCCTCCTGGTCACGAGGTTCTGATTTTGATACCTCGGGCCGAGTGCTTTTCTTGGGAAAGTGAGCATTGAACACTATTATCCTAGTAAATGCGCGGCACACCAGTGGGGCCTGTGATGTGTCTGAACTGCTCCCAAGCTTTCTGAGACGAAGTTACGTCTCATATGCACACTTCATTTCATATACTACTTGTTCCATTGTTTATGGTTTTAGTGAAGTTAGCAATCATTGCACTGCACGGTGATGTCGTGAATGAGTGCGTACTCATACCGTTCCAACGCACCGGGTCAACAAGGGTCACGTACCTATTCAATGATTGGCATACATTATTTATTCACACGAAGACAACCCTTGATGTGAGTTGTTCGTCACTTTACCATTTAAAACTTTTCCAGCGCACGATTTAATTGTGGCCGAGTTGCCCTGTCTTAGCTGGGTGGCAACTGACAACTAGCGTGCGATTAAACTCTTTCATCAGCAATTGGAAACAGGTTTCGAGTGCGTGCTGTTCAGGGAAATAAATATGACGAACGATAACATCTCCGCAGATGAAGCGTTTTATGTTTCAGGGGTTCCTATTAGGGCACTCATCGTTAATTTCTTCCCACTCCCGAAGTACCTGGCTGTTTTTTTTTGCTACAAAGTATATAAGAATTCATTGCTTCTTACTCGAGAGATTTTCATTTGATTTTTTTTATGAAAGACATAAGAAGTAATTTCTTCTGGAACCTCAAAAAATTAGAATACTGCTTGCCGGCATGTTCACAGCTTCTCTGGTTCACTTCTTCATTTCTAGTTGACGAGCAAACTTTACAACAGTATCAATCGACACTGGCTTCCTAATTACGTATTGCATTAATAGGCATTCGTGCATTGACAAGCCTTTTGTTAAATATTGAGATGTTCCCCAATGTTCAATGTTTTCGCACTCCTACGCGTGCTAATTTCCCATCTGACATATGCCTCTTGAGCCGCAATGCATACGCGTGGCAGCCTAAGTCGACCATTTTAAATCTAGCCACCAATTTAGACTCTTGCGCGTACTTAACTCACGCTCAGTAAAACAACATACAGAAGGAAGTTATAAGTGGTACGAGTCATTTGCTCATCTCTTGTTATTAAATTATATTTCAAAAATATAATAAAAAAGCTCAGTTTAAGTCATTCAAAATTAGTCTTTGAGGACAAGTTTTTAATTTTACAGTATGTTCATATTCTCATTAATTCTTATTTCTACTATTCTTTTCAGTTGCATGGGAACGAGAGTGTCTACGAAAAGATGATGGAAAGAATACCTCTTGGACGGTACGTAATAACTAATTACACTCTACTAGGATGCATTTTAATGATGAGAATCCAACAAATTTGTTTATACATGAAGTTTGTAAAGTTTTTGAGTAAGCTTGAACATAAGATTCGTGTCGGTCAAATAAACACGTTTCACTCTATGGTATGTCTGAAAAAGCGTAGTTAAAATTTTGCGGAGAATTGAAAGTTAGGGCGTGTCGGTAGGAAAATAAGACATCAAAGTTAGAACACGTTTATTGTTGTGAACGAACAGTACATAATTTGAAGGTAGGTTAGGTATTCACTATATATGTTCGGAATTCCGTGCGTCTGCTACGATGCATGCGTGGAAGAGCCGGTAAATGTGTTGTAAATTTTTCGTTGTACAAGTATTGATCTTGTTTATGTGGCAAAATTAGATTATTAGTTAGTTTACTGCGCCTTACCCATATGTAATGTGATCCGAAGAGAGGGAAAAGAAGGGACCATTTAGTATCGATTAAAAAAAACTTGTTATCAGCTATCTATGCCCAGGTGTGTTCCCACAAGGTTCCCTGCGCATAGAAACAGTAAGTTAAGATTGGCTAAAAGATAAAGAACAGTCGAAGGAAAAGGCATGAAAATGGGACACAGCAAAGTGGACACGAAAGATGGGAGTCCCGAAGGCCGAGCTAAAGCTGAGGTTACCAGTGTCCCCTTGGGGACACCAGTCCCCAAAGCATAGGATAGACTTGCCTAACTAACCTAAGTCTATAGCCTATCCTATGGCCCCAAGGAGTCATGTGTTAAGATCCTTGTGATCGTTATATACGATTGCCTCATTAAGGCCTTCAGTATGTGTTCTATCAGCAGTAAAGCTTTCATTACCGTAACTTCATTGAAAATAACTAAAAATGAATGTATCTTGTGTTGAAATTTGAGCGTAATGACCTAGTAATAGACATGTTTGTGCCACAGATGACAACATCGAGAGTTGTGGCACCAGACATTTGTGTAACTCTAAATCCTAATGAATCGTATTTTTATTGTAGCTAATGTTTCTGAGCGTCGATCTATTATACAGCTGTGGTCATCGGACGGGGTTGCCCGTGAGATGTCAATGTGTTATATACAGATTACTTGAACAATATTCTTCGAATGTTTTTCTGTTGATCGAATTGACTCAACGCTACTTTCATAAAAGAAGAAACTTGTACACGGTCAAAATAATGCCTAGCACCGCGCAGCGTCCCTATTCTGATGTGCATAAAGAAAAAAGTACCTATATTGATTTCCAACGCGTTTTACCGTTGGGTTTTCAATGCCTTACAACTACTGAAGCGTAAGGGATGTGAAGTTCAAGCTTCCTTCCCCAAGGAAAGCACTCCGTAGTTACTTGAAAATCGGTGCCTGAGCCGGGAACCCTAACTGAACCCTAACTTCTCAGCTACGAGGCCATAACGCTAACCAGTCTGCCTTTAAGCCCACAAGAGGGTCTTTCTTCAGTGATAATACGGACTTCGATTTTCAGGATGGCAGAGCCTCCTGAGATGGCCGGGCTGGTCTCCTTCCTTGCTTCGGACGACGCATCCTACATCACCGGCGAGAATTTTGTGGCTGCAGGAGGCATGCAGTCGAGGCTGTGATGGAACACGGTCTCAAGAGTCGTACCCAACAGTCGAATGTAGAGGATGGCAGAACTGCGTCTAGATTGGTGCCATTAGCCAAGTTAATGTGTTAGTTAATTAATAGTTACAATTGTTTGATATTTTTTATTTTGATGGTATGCGCGTACTTTTTAGGGTAAAAATATCAGTGTTTAGATTGTTTGTGATACACTTGAAATGTTAGACAAGCTGTGGCGTTTTGGTCATTCCACACCTAGCTCAGTTCAAGATTGTGTCTAAATTTAAAAACCCATGCAAAGGTATTTTACAAATAGTCACAACTTCTATTCCATGTTAAATTTAAGTATTGTTTCAATTCTGTCACTCTAAGTGGCGATACTAAAACTGTTTTTTCTCTCCTCGTCAGCAACTAAGAGACGTGTGTGTAAGCAAATCGGTTTCGTTTGCTAATATTCTACTGGCCCAATCTGTTATCCATCTTAGATTGAGGTCAGCTCAGTAGCTGTTCCGTAGAATTTTTTGTCGAAAGAAAATATTTGACATTTAATAAGCCTATTAAGAATAAGTGTTTTCTGGTGATTTGAATGTTACGTTTTGTGTTCGTGTGCTGGTTTATTTTGTTCCTGTGCTTTTTCTAGTGCAAGTAAGCTGACGAAATTTCACTAACCTTCTATCCGATCCTTTTAATTTTAAATAACTACGAAACTTGTTGCAATATTGTTAGTGGTGGTTATGGGCTGAAAAATCATTGTTACTTTTTATTGAAAGAAATATTTTTGCTAAGAAGAAAGGGGTCCTGTTTTTTTACTCCTTCAATCTAGTATTTGCATGATGTGTGCCGTATCACCAGCGCTATCGTAGTCGTTTTTGGCCAATTTCCTGCTATTGTGAAAACAGGCACAAATACTACTGTTTGAGGATTGACGTTCAGTGCTAAAATGTCAGAAAGTTGGAATGGCACCAAAGGATGAGTTGGTTTTTACACACATCCATGAATTAAGATGCTGTTTGAGAGTTCTCAAGGATTGTTTTCCCACTTATTAAATACTTGAGAAAAATTGGCGACCAGCATTGTTATTAGTTTTTATTAGGTGAAGAAACTCCAATTTGGTAAGCATATGCCTATTTCATACTTCCGATGTACATACCAATAAACGTAAGTCTTTAGACTAGGAAACGAGAACTGGCACAGAGGTAGGATATTACCATGAAAATTTATAGTGAAACATTGAGACATTCTTATTCACTAAGCTGTGGCCTGACTGAGCTGAAATTCGATTTTGACCACCGTGTCATGGTTGGAATTTCACCGTCGCTAAGGAAGCGTAGAAAGTACGAAGTCGCTTCCATCTGCCATGTTGTATGTGGAAATTATACGCAATGAAAATAATGCCGAAAACCGCGCAGCTTCATCATTCTGATGTGCGTCAAGAAAAAAATACCTTTATTAATTTCCAACACGTTTTTCCAAATGAGATTTCCAAGTACGCAGAAAAAGTAGTTACTAAAAAATAAGTTAATAAAAAGCAGCATCGTGAAATACAAGCTTAGTGACTATAACTTTTGTGTAATGGTGGTGACTACAATGCATTTTATGATCAAATGAATTTTTTGCTATTTTTTTATTTTTGGATGAACTTGAATGAGCTGTTTAAATACCTTGATCAAAATCATATTCATGGAACAAGTTGAAAATTGCCTTTTACGTCGATCGAAAAATCGAAACAGCATCGATACTTTTTTAAAGAGTCGTTAACTGCTAAGAGCTCATGATGAACTGCACGTCTCGCATCGCACTCGCAGTCTACAACGACGCATGGCGGTAGTTACTCGAGACGCAAGGAAGCAAAGGAATACATTTAGCCCACGGGTGTTGTTTCAGTTAGCGCGAAAGAATCTGGAAATTATCCTTTGCTATTTCAGGTATATTGTACAAATAATTAACTATGGATGACGAATGCACTGATCTGAATTATGAAGATAAATAGATACAGCGACATTATTACCTAAAACAATGTAACTTTCGTAAAAATACGGCATTCTCCGACGCAATCGAGATTCAGACCGTAAAAAATTGTTGGCGCTCATCAAATAGCAAATATTCAACGCGGTTTTGAGATCGCAGCTGGTCTTGGGTGTACCTCGTTTTTCACGGTCATTGAGCCAGTTGCTGTCGTGTGACCAGAGGTCACTAATGCTGGTTGTGCTGGTGCAATATCGTGCAGAAAAAATTGGATTCTGTATTATGGAACCATTTTCTTCCCGCAGCTCAGTAATCTCAAATAATCGGAATTGATGACAATCTCTGGGTATCAGTTGATTCATTAATTTTTATTTGAAAATTTTGAAATAAATATATGGAACGAAGTTCGGTATAATGTAACACGATGGATTTGTGACAATAAACCATCAGAGGTTGATCCAATTTAGCTGAGCTAAAATGCACAGTTCTCTGACTACTGTCCTGATGACGAACTCACGAGATACAACAGCTGCTACCATACACAACATCAGATACGTGAGACAGAAAGGGTGCTGTTTGATAATACATCAAGCTGTATGTGAAAATGAAACGTTTTGTGTTAGTCATGAGGACATGCTACGAAAGATAATATTGGGTGTAGAATTTAGAACTGAACGTGCGAGAAGCCCTAACATAAAAAGTTTAGAAATTTGAAGTGCAGTTTCGCACTATGAAATTAGATAAGCAATAGATTCCATAAACTTAATGCTAAAAAAATGAATAGTCGACCCTGTATCACGAACACTTTTTTGCGACTACCACGAGCGCATCACCGTGTTTGCAAACAAGCCGGAGCAAGCTTTTGCATAGGAGCTGCGGACACAAAAAATATAAACACACATCTAGTGTGAAAGTGCGGTTGCCCAGTTTGATAAGTGTCAAATAAAAGTTATACTGTTACGAAGTGCACTCTCCCGGACATGTGGCCTCGGCTGCAAGGCCATCACGCTAACCAGTACGCCATGAAGCCCACGAAATTGCCAAACGCGTTATGGTTCCATATTCAACTGATGAGGTAACTGCGGGAACGTCGAAAGGTTGGGGTAATCTCCAATCTGCCAAGAGTCAGAGCTCCTCGCTAGATCACGGGCCTCTCGATGCAATATGTTTCGAAAGGTTACGAATGAGCCCATAGAAACCCGTACGCACCCAGAAAGAACTGGAGTTACAAGGAGTTCAAGTCAGTCGAATAACGGGTTCTAGAGAATTACATCGAAGTGGTCTAGATGCCTTCACTCCAAGCAGAACTCCTTTTCTTACAGCAAAACATGTGAAGAACCGTTTAACGTTTGCCGAAGACCATCTTAAACCAGGATGTGGGTTTTGACAACGGGTTGTATGGTCCGATGAAAGGAAAATTAAACTTTTTGGCTGAAGCGACGCTCGTGTTTGGAGGAAAACAGGGACTGCCTATGATCTTCAAAACACCGTCCCTACCGTCTACCATGGAGGAGGCGGCATCATGGTGTCGGACTTTTTTTCTGTCCATGGTGTAGGGGAACTCGATATAATGGACAGTTACATGTACAAGCAGGTACTGGAGCAGAAGCTGCTTCCAAGCGTAAGAAAATTCTACGGTGGGTGCAAGTGGATCTTTTAAGAAGACACAGCCCCAAACATACGCGAAATTTACAAAAGAATAGTTCACATCTAAAAAAATAAGTGCCCTTCCGGAGCTTTGTTGATCACCTGCCCTCAATCCCGTTGAAAATTTATGGCGAATATTCAGAAATACTGTTCACAGGAGGGGTCTAAAGAACCTTGCTGATTTGAGGATCATCTGTATGAAAGATTGGAACAAGATACCATAAACGAAGTGTCAAAAGTTAGTTTCCAGGTACAATATTAGTCTCAACGCTTTTATTGCAGACAAAGGTCGTGCCACTAAATACTACAGACTAGTTTTTCGTTTTGGTCAGATATTTTTGTCCCATATATTTTTTGGTTAGTTGATTTCCTGATTATTAATAAATTTGGTTCTGTTCTGTTTAAATATTCTGTTAGATATACGTTCTCTGCGTACCAGTACTCTTTACCTAGAAGTTAAGCTCAAAATTTTCAAGGAACATCAAAAATAGAGTTGTGCAAATACTTATGTCCAGGCACTCTAAATCTACCTCATGACAATGGAGCATAAATTTTCTATGGGATTCAAATCGAGACTGTTAAAAGCCATATCATTAAATTGCGCCATGTGAATTCATGGTTTGACAGCCATTTGTTTGCGTTTTTTGATCTGTGTGCAGGTGCATTATCTTTTTGAAATTTCTAGGACCTTCTTTTCATAGTTGCTTGATCATCAAGCTAGGCGAGAAAGTCTTGAAAGAGCTTACAATATGAATTCGGATTCGGTTTCAATCCTTTTGGTCCTTTGCAGGGGCCAATTAACTCAATCTTTTTGATACCTGCAGGAAACATGATTTCCCGACCACTTAGTTGTTGAAAAATGCGCATTTCTACCGAATGACTATTCGACCAGCGAAACACTGACCAAGATGTGAAAACCGCACATATTCGATGTATTATTCGGTTCCAAAAAGTGAATTATTTTAAAAGAGCTCAAAACGTTCTAATACGACCACCCAGCAGGGTCATCAAGCGTTGCACGGGACTTGTCAATGAAAATTACCTTGCTGAAATTGTCCTTCATGTAATTCTGGGTTCCATAGAGGCCCTTAGATGGGACTGTCCATTTCGGCGAGAGTACTGAGAATCCTACACCTGCTGGTTTGATGGGACTGTCCACTTCGGCGAGGGTACTGAGAATCCTGCACCTGCTGGTTTGATGGGACTGTCCACTTTGGCGAGGGTACTGAGAATCCTACGCCTGCTGATTTTACCGACCTTTAGAACACTAGCTGCTTTTAAATATTTTCTTGCTGATGAAATGAGTAGGTTTGGATGTTTCTAACTTTGTTTTACGAATGTCCCTAGCAGATAACTTTCGTAAATGCGCTCTTTCTGGCATCTTCTTTCATATTTTAATGGAAAACACAATTAATTCGATATTATGGTGATCAAGACGTAACTTTTTAGATATTTTTAATATTAGCACACCAGTTTCAAGCACGGTAGTTATTTTAGCGAAACTCTCTTCGGTAAAACCAGATTTCTTGTCTATTTTTAACCTTTATAGTGATTTTGCATAATCTAACGGATCAGTTGAAATACTAAAATTCCACAGAATTTAAAACCATGATAATTAAGAGTACAATAACTCGGATTTCACTGATCATACAATACCGTTAGATTGAGTTATTTTCCATGCAATAAAATGTAATATTGTAAATAACCTAATTATATAAAAGTTCAAATGATTCATTCAATGAAATATATTTGAATCAAGTAGAACGCAATTTTAAGAAAGTCCTTTAGAACATCCCTGGTCTTGATTACTTCTCGGTAATATTTATTAGAATCTGGAACCAACTACCGGAAAACATTGTCTCTCTTGGCACCTTAAAAACGTTCACAAATTTTCTAGACAGACTCGGTCGAGAATCTTCAGTATTTCACACTACTGATTCAAGTACCCTAATTGAAAATTACTGAAAATGCTGAGAAAACTTTGGGGAACGATACGGTCCCAGTATTGTAAAATGTTTGTTTCCTTATATTAAAATGAACATTCTGATGTTTAGGTGAAAATCGATGATGGTGAGTGTTATTGTTTTACTTCTGAATATCTTCTTTTTCCTCAGCAGAGGGGAAGTGGATAGTGTTGGTGATGGTAGTCACAGAACACAGGTGGTGGTATACTACCTGACCTTTGATCTGTCCTGCTCTCCTATTCCACATCTTATCGTATAGATTTGCCTGCGCGTGATTGATGTCTGACGGCAAGGGACTTGAGCGGAAGCCCGAGAATGGGCTACTTGGCTAGTTTCTGTTGGTTTATTATAGTCTATTCTATTCTATAGAGATCATTAGTAGGAAATAAATGGGACCATTAAGGTAGGAATTGTCTGTTTCACGGTTTTAGAGTTGTTAAACGCAATTACTCTATACATCCAAAGCGTGAAATTTGCCGTATTTGCTGGTGTATTAAAGGCCTATGTTGGCAAACTCAAAAGCTTTGATAATTAAATGTTCTCCGTTGATTTTGGATTTGTATACTTTATGATATGATAGTTACTAACCTCAGAATTAAATAGCATAATATTTTTTGGAGTGCACTTGACTTGGAGGATCACTTTTTTTAGTAGGCAGAAAGAGACAGCAATGTAACCGCTTCAAAGGAATGCAACAGAGAAATGTGAGTTACGCGTAAACTACGACACTAGAGCTTAAAGTTGGCTGCGAGAAGCCTTCCCACGAAACAAAGGAGAATACGGGAAAGAATGTTCTATAATTAAATCAGTGACCGACGCCTACAACGAACGGGGTGAATGCTGTTGTGAGTAGCTGGGAAGTAATCTCAAGAAAGTCAAATCTCCACGGTATGAGACTAGACAGATGGCATTCGTGTTACCCCTGAGAAGGTCTAAAACATCCAGTGTATTTCCCAAGGACCTAATTTAGAACGCCAACTGGAGAGCAATATCTACAAGAACACATCCATCCATGAATGCATTGCAATTACAATGAAAACACCAAGCAAAACCACGCCATTACCTTGCGTATGTATTTGACGAAAAGTAATAACAATGAAATTATTAAACAAAGTGTAAAACTGCAACAATTGCAATCAATTCTGGAATTGCAGTACCAGAATTGGTTCACCATAGGTTGATCCTTTTTACAGGTACATTTCATGACGTACGCATTTTATTTTGTCTTATTCACAACACACTAATTTGACCTCTTTCTAGCTCGCCGAACCTAAACCACAATTTTTCTTCTCGCACTCTTTTTTCAAATTTCATAAGCTAAGGGAATGAATGGCCGCCTAATCTGATAGTTTCAGTTTTTACTGAAGACAATAGTAGCAGTGGTATACAGGATGAGTTACAAAAAAAGTGTTGAGATATTCAAATACTTATTGGTCAGCATGTATTAATCGTAGAAATATTGGCTTCCTTTCACTTCAAACATTACTTTGTTTACTATTACCAGTTAAAATATATTTTTGTTCACAGCAGTGGTTTAGACCTACGAACACAAAAATTAATTGCGATTTTTTGCTCATTGTGCGAATTGGTGCTACAAGCGTTAGTACTGAATTTATTTGGTAAAATACCATTGAACACCCAAAATTGAAGTTAATAAGTATAACCGATTGTAAAGGAATTGTTTATTATTAATGATATTAAAACAATTTTCTCAGCCCATAGTTATGTTCCAAATTCAACCTGTAGCCATCGTTCTTTTCGAGACATTTTTAACACCGGACACTCATTTCTCGCTCTGATTTCGAATCAATACTGGGATATTTTTAGGAACGTTTACGTAAATCATGCCAGTCAAAAGAACGTCTTTCGTACAGTTTATTTCTTACCAAAAAAAGAATCGCTCAGAGTCAGATCGGGACGGTATGGTGACCACTCCAATGACGCGATCCCCAAAACCTTTGTTCAAGTAGTCCCATAAGCAAATTGTTCCGTAGCATGGAGCTCCGTCTTGCATCCACCACAGAGTTTAAACAGAAGTACAAATTAAAATTAAAAATATTTTGTGACTTGAATTAAATTAGAGAGGTTTTCTCGTAGAGTGGGCAAAAAATATGTTTCCTTTCGCGTTGTTGGGACTAATCGCTTGGTGACGGAGCGAATCAAGGGAG
>VOMN01142066.1:0-29775 GCA_014899125.1 Orchestia grillus
AGCTTGGTAGCTCTGGGTCTCGGTGTCTTGAAATACGTCACGTATGGCACTTTCCTTAGAAAATTGGTTCGCTCGCATACATTGTAAAGATCAGGGCTGGAAACTTTATGAGTGTCTGTATGGAATCGTCTTTTAAAATTTCAATCCTCTTAGTTACTTTCGAAGTTTTGGCCCTCCTGGTTAAAAGAAATACTTGTACACACCCTCAGCGTATGTATTCACAGGGTATTTGGGATACATTTGACTGTAATTCATTTCCTCATTGTTGCAGATTGGTAGGAGATATTTACTCACACTACGCGTCATTTAGAAGTTTGTTCTTAGTTTATTTATGTACGTGATGTCAGCGAAAGTGGAAAATTTGAAATTACTTGAAAATTGAAAGAGAATAACCTGTGTCATGTTGATCCACGCCGGTTATGAAACGGGCAAGGTGATGGATGCTGCTCACTGTTCCTTCAACTTTAAAAAATCAATCACGCATGAACTAGAGCATTGCAAAGGAGACGACGGCTAAACCATGACTAATAGGAAGGAACATAAATGACGTTCTGGTTGTGTTTATACAGCAGAATCCATCCAAAATCTGCAGAAAAAAGTGTAGATGGAAAAATATTGTTTTTCTTTATACTTAATTAATTTTGACGTTGCCAAACACTTTTTTCCTTTTTCCATGAGAAACTATTTCATCCCGAATATACCACCCTGTATATTCGCGTCGGTACTCATGGTTTGCTCGCTCTCACCATATTTTCTTACCAACCATCTTCACTTTGTAAAAGCGTGTCGTTTTGCATAACAAGCTCAGGTAATTTGTTTCAGTAATATACTTATTCACAACCGTATCCAGACCGTAAGCGTTTGTTCACAGAATAGCAATGACGGTACAATTTCGTCTGATACTCGAGTTAACGTATGCATTATGATCAACAGAGACCTCTGTGGAATTTAGGGTATAAATTTTTGAAATTTTCATGTTTATTTCTTCCAAATTTCGATGCTGATGCATGGGGTAACCCAAATGTAAGACTTCACGTACATTGCAGGTTTAAAATTAAGCAATAAATAACAGAGCCGAAGTGTGTCGATCTGTGAGTACGAGTATACAGTCTTGTTACCTTAAGTACGACCATAATTTTTAAAACCTTTTGGAGATCTTATGCAAATATGTGCTCTGGGGTGCTGATGTCCGAGAGTTAATGTAATTTACCTTAAATTTCAGAGACGATTGGGAGAAATTCGATCCCCGAACAAACGTACTGTGGCTGCACTACTTGCTCGACAAGCTGATCACAGCTTGCTATTACAAGACCAAAACGACCAGCCAGCATCGTACCTACATCAGCAAGTTGCAGAAGCTCAAAGATAACGTCTTGCAATACCAAAGTGCTCGTCATTTTGTCACCGCTTATGACGATGACAAATTTTAAAGCTGGTCATGCGGCGGGATGCTCGACAGCATCAGTACTTGTGAAGTGACTGAGTTACAATTTAGAAAAAGGGTAAGTGTTCACTTCCTGTAGCAAAATTATTCAGTCAAAAAGTTTGGCAATACTTTCCAATGCGTTTGTCTTAAGACTGTTCTGAAAGAAAAGTAGATTAGCCTTTACTCGGTGAATTTTTACAGTGAGTGTTAATTCTTTTCTTCTTTAAAATAAAAGTTGCCTAGGAATATGTAACTAAAATGCTCTTTCGCATAAAATTAGTTTAATTTTGAATGTTCTCGAGTATGATTATATGTATCAGTCAATCGCAGGGCAAGTCAACGAGTGTGCGAGTAATTCAAGAGCTGCGGCTTTATGACTCACTCAGTGAGTGCTTCCATTTTCTCAGTGCCGCTGTTATGAAGTGGCCTTTGAATTCATTTACGGGGCATTGCTCGAGAGAAGAAGAGCTAACTTACACAGTCACCGCTTATGGCGAATTGGCATTGAGGGAAGCAAATGATCTGAGACTCCTAGGAGACGTTAGAAAAGAAAGGCAGTTCTGTGTTTAGAGCGAACTTTCTAGTCATTACCTGCAATTGTTCTTTCAAAGGGAATCTACCATGAAAGATACACTGATTCAACAGTTATAGTTCATTAAATCGTATATAAATGTTATGACAATTATTTTTTTTTAAATTGCACTGTTCATATGTTATAGTAATAGCTAAAAATGAGGTGCATCAAGGGCATGAAATTGTTTAATTTATTTTGATATAGAGGAGGTGAAGCATTCCGCTGGTACATTCTTAGCGTAGTAGTACATATGGTATCCCCCAGATAATGTAGCCGGCATCACAACTTAGCAGGCTCGATTTGTACAAAACTTTTAGTAATAGTGTATTCACAGTATGCTGAATATAGCTTAACAAGAAAATCCTTTAAGGTTCTAGTATCTGTTGAAGATCTTCAGAGAAAGGGGACGTTTACTGCAGTGCAAACTCCTCTTGCTCCTTCTTTCAGATTTTTTATACGAAGTTCCGTTAGTGTGAAGGTCCCTGTGGGTTTGATCAGTCGATACTTCTATAACGATACCGAACGTCCAATTATAACGCATAAGCCCGTGTTAATATTTTGTGTTTATGTTGGCAGATGGCTCTAGTGTGCACATATGCTTCATCGGTCGTTCTAATATTGTAGGTACAAAATTTCAGTTTACAAATACAACAAATCTATGTTCAAAGTGTGTCTAAAGATGGAAGCCATTCGGATTTTGCAGGGTAGAAAATATTAAATTCATTTAACTGATTTTATGCACGGCAAACGAGTTTACAGGCTTCATTAGTAAATCCCTTAATTTCAGGACGTCAATAAAATTTCAGCATACAATTCCATTGTTGTGTCATCACGCCTGTCCCCACGGCGGCCAAGATACCGACATCTTCAATTGCCAACGACTCGGAACGCGAGGAATGCCTTCCCAATTCTTCTGACTGGATTTGTGAAGACCTCTTCCAGTCCTCTTGTGAAATTGAACTCTCAATGCTAACGTGGGAGTTCAAATGACATAGCAGATGACATTTAGTAAGCTCTAATGTAGGTCATCAAGAATCTATGAGCTACTGCAGAGGTAAGTAACGCATACCAATTTTGAATTGAGTTAACGTTGATTGTTGGTGCGTGGGGCCTTCTTGTATCATCTCTGAAGCTCGCGATGCGATGTAAATCCTGTCAGGCAAGTTTACCGAAGAAGCGGTGCTTGATTTTGTGAAAACCGAAAACAAGCAGCGTGGAATTGTTACAATTATCCAACTCATTGAATGTCGAATCGACAAATATAATTTTTTACCTGACTGCACCTGAAGTTTTGTACTTTCGTGGCTCACCTGTTTAGCATGACGCTGAGACCCAGGGGGGACTGTTACGTTACTTCGGCTCTAGCTAGGCCTTCGGAACTCTTAACTTTCGTGCCCACTTTGCTGATTAGTCTTCATCATTTCTCACAGTTCATACGGCCAGAGAGTCCTGTGTATAGATTCCACGTTTCTTCCGGTCCATGGTATATTGGTCCCTTCTTTTCGCTCTGTCGAAATCGCCTCTGGTGTCTCGAGGAAACCTTACACTTATGAATTAGTAATTAATAATAATATGCGGAGTTCATATTCAGGTGAAAAAATCTACACCTATCGCTATCTGTCAGCCCACTGCAATCGAAGATGTTCATGTAGTGGACAATCATTGAATCAACAATCCTAGATCGTGACGCTTCTGAGGGTGTTGCGAGAAGCTTAGTAGTGGCAATCTTTACTGCCGAATTATTTCTAACGCAATATAAAGAGAATAAATATCCACTCCATTTATTCATATCAAGAGTAACTAACAAGAGCGTACGTTGATGGGTTAAATTTTCTCTCAGGATATTCCTCTTACGATGGAGTGTACGAATTATTAGTGCTAGGACACCTTAATGCAACTGCATGCCCTTCATGACAGGATCACAAAAATTGTCTTGGGATACATTTCTCCGTAATATCTTTATAAACAATTGAATAATCATGCGCAACATCCCTTAAATGGCTGCGCACAAAAATCGTGAAACATTCACAGAAAAAAACGAGTACACAATTCGCGATACTGTGAAGGTCGCCAGCCGTAGAAAAATAATCCAGGCCTCGACTGCAAAGTAAGACGCTACGCTAAGCAAAGTATGAAGTGGAATGACAAAAATGCACTTTAATAAAATGTAAGTAGCTTACCGTACATTTACAAGCAAGAAATGTTGTGTGAAAACATGCTTACCACCATAGCAACACAAACCAACAGAAATTACAGCAGAATACCGAATTAACGAACTAATTATACTTGATCGTCAAGATCAGCTTAGAATTTAGAGTAGCATCAATGTACACTACTACTAAATAATGCGTTGTAACACGATACAGCTGAACCTATTGTATCCCACTGATCTCTAATGAGACCACTAAACAAAATTATTGAAAGTTATTCATTTATGCGGATCTAGCTTATCTGTCGTATATTTCAAATATTTACTTATATTCAACCGGTATTTAATAATCCTTGAGCTACAAAGAGGGTACATAAAATGTGAAAAGAGGAATTTCATAACATATATAAACGTTAAAAATTGCGAAATAACACAAATATATCTCTAAGTCTCAAGTAGACCAGCATATAATAGGAGAAAAGCATCGGAGAGCAAAACTTATGAACTTCATCGAACTCGTACGAAATCAGCTGCTATTTTACTACAATGAATTCTAATCAGTTCAATTCTTTTCTACTAAATTCATCCTATGCACCTGAAAATTGTCCAAAAATTTAAATTATGAGTTATAATGGGGTTAGACGCGAGCGGAATCTGACGCTTTGGACCATCACAAACTTCAAATATGAAAAGACGTTAACATAAAAGGTGAACAATTAAAATTTTACAACAATAAGCGTTGGACATTTTACAGAAAAGTCATCCAAGATAATTAATTTTTACGTGTCAACAAGTATTCGTGTGAATTAAAAATACTTATCCAATGGTATAAAACTCAAGAAAACCACTAAGCCGACTATTTGTAATAGTAAGCAGATTTCACAAGCTATCCTATATATTAACACGCTTGTACCTACCTACCGTTCCGTCACGCTTCGCCACTTTTCAAGTGAAATTTCAGGTGGTCTCGAGGGAAGTATCCTGTATACGGGTTGCATGTTTTGCTATAAAAAGCCAATCTTCGCTATACGATTTCAGTTTCCCTAATAGAGTTCAGACTATCTGCAGCATCAAGAAAAAAATTGCTTCCAGAACCGGACTATCTCTGCCCTGAACCTTTAACCTCTGTCCGACACTTGAGAGAACCACTTCTCATGGGCTGGTTTATCTAAATTCCCGTGAAGTTTTCACGGGTCCTGCTGTTTTTTTATTAATCCTCGATGAAATGCGAATCTATTTCCGAAATCAAACCCAGTCTAGAACGTAAACTGGGGTCATTCAATTCGCCCTAGTGAAAAACTTCAGCATGCGCTAATTCCCCTCGCACTATCACCCTTACGTTTGAGCATTCATAATGAAGCTCACACTCGTCAGAAACGCATCAGTGGACACTCGATGCGAGGGAACTTACTACAGGGAGCGGCCAGTATTTGAAAACATGTCACAACATCCTGGGCGTCTCCGTAACACATCCCTTTTGTTGCAGGTAAACACGGAAGAACTTGTGCTAAATCAGGAAATGAAGCCATGCTATCATCGTCTCCTTGGCTACAAGACACTCCGATTAGGAGATCGATGTCTTCTTTAAAATCACCCGGTCATTTATCTTGAAAGTTCTGAGAGAACTGGAGGCCACCAGAGGTGATGCGGCAGCACTTTTCTACAAGAAAGGACGTCATCTGCCTTCGAACAGGACCAGGACGCTGAATCGTCGATATCGTCCATCTGCTATATTACAGGACCCAGAGTAATCCATGGGGACACACCGCACGAAACTGTAGGCTGACGAGGCCACCATTCAACTTGTAGTTCATAGTGACCACCGATGCACGTCGTATGTGATGCGCGTAGGTTCTTTCATGTTCGAAACAACCAGGGAAACCAAGTGACCCCAACCTCTTGAGGAAGGTTAAACATCAGGAGCAACAAGGAATGCTATGATTCTTTTCAAATAGACCCAAGCTTCTCTGACGTTAGACTTTTAGACTACCCATAACGCCTAGAACATGGTGTTTATATTTTCTAAATAACACCCACACAACACGGTTCCGATTTTCAAGGCAGTTCTTGTAACTGCAGTGTAGCAATGACGGTTTTACTTACTAATATCGTGCAATTGATTTGTTTTCACTTGTACATAAGGTCCAACGAGCATTAAAAATATTCTCCATAGTCTTTTTTTCTTACCGCGGACGATACTTCGTTCTTAACTACCTCCCGGTATTCAGTGTCGTATCGTTGAGATACAACGAGAGACGTTGGATATGGCAGCACGGTGCGGGCTAAATTCAGCGTAGAGGCGTCAACACTGGAGAAAAGCAGCGCTCTAAGGGCGGTCGGCTGAAGCGAAGTAACGTTGTTAACCACAATTCCATTGGTTTGATTTCGGTACCAAAATGCAGGCGAGTAGTAGTTGGTTAGTGACAGCAGCGGCGCTCATCCACTTCACAAATCGAGCTCCTTAGTATAAAATATACGGGGAGCGAAAAACGTTCTATATATCGACTGAGAATAGCAATATGGTAATTAAATATATAGAAAATGAACGCACACAGGGCTATCGCCAAAAAATTTTGTTCAGTGAATTTTCCCTTGAAAATCTAACCATTTAATATCTTATTGCTACCAACGCCGAACGTCCATAATGGGTTAAAGAAGAATTGTAACATTCCCTGAGTAATAATTAATCTATTACTAGCTATACCTTATACCTTAATAGAAGAAATGTCAGGCTTGTTTCAACTTGCCGGGGCATTTTACATTAGCTTAACCGTTGCCTGCAATCGCAGCACTGAAAACAGAGGCAAGTCAAACTGAAATCGACAGGTTCTTACTGAGCTCAGTCATCCAAGTTAGCACGAAAGCTCAAGCACAAAAGTTAGCAAGAGAAATTTTGTGTCAATCACACTATGTATTAGATATCGCTTATCACTGAAGTACAAAAAATGAGGAAATGGCAGAAGCAATTCTGTATTTTTGGGACTTTTTTCAGTATATTCATGAGGTTTGGCGGTATGACGTGACATGAATACCGAAAGTCGGATTGGTATTCCCAGGCACCAAGTACTATGATTCCTTAACCAATATGAAATCCGGTGCAGTTATATTAGTGCTGACATCCATGGCTTTAAAGCAACAAAATGTTCATACAAACGTGTCTTACTTTTCACCGAACATAAAAGTGATTTGAAACACTAGTGATAATGCCTAAATTTGAAACCGTCAACACGCGACTACCAAGAACCTATGCATCAAAAATGTACTTACGAATGCAACCCTGACAGCTATTTTGGGGAAAATACTGAACAGGGCCCATTATGGGGAACAAAATATAGTACAGTCTCTGGGGTCACCAAGTATAGGTCTTGCATCACTAATCGAACAATTCTTATGCACAATCCTAAGCTCTTCGATCCGTTGTTGCGTAACCTGGCAGTGCATGACATTTATAGACCTTAGACTAGGGAGTCTTGCCAGAAGATAGGCCAAACCTTCATCCGTTATGGCGCAACCTGCCAAGTGGAGAGTCCTGAGTTGGCAGCCCTTGCTGACTAGGTTTGGGATGAGCAAATCTGAGAGACCGTCGTCTGGTTTAAAATTTTCTGGCAGTTCGTGCACGCATCCTAAGCTCAAAGTTTCGCGAGTGATTCTTAACTCGGCAGCAGAGAGCTCCTCTTTATCTTCATCGAAACGGTGAAAGCCACCATCAGACGTATTTTCAACGTTTAACCTCATCCTCTTAGAAAGTCTGCCATCATCGCCTTCGTCGAAAGCTTTCCTTTTAAGGGACGACGATACAGAGCTTGATGCTTCTTCTGCAATGGAAGCCAACGGTTGCTGCTGCAGAATGTTTCCATTTTCTCCAATGAAGAAGTGGTCGTCGTCTTCTCGATCCTCCCTGACCCGCTGTCGTTCTTCATTTCGTTGCCGCACCCACTGGAGGCCCAAACCCTCGAGCTCCTCATCTCGAACTTGCCTCCAGTTAGGCCCATCAGGTCCCATGTTTACCACCAGAACTTGCTGGTGAGGGGGCTCCTCGCGCTGAGGATCAGCCATGATGAGATTATGTCTATTTTCAAGAGGCAGTCGTTGTCGCTTGACAACACCCATTGGGCCTAAGTACAGTTCTTGTACATTTCCGCTTTGCAAGATCGACAGCACGTCGCTGTTTACAAGGCTGGTGCCACGAAAATCAAGATATTCCAGATACCCAAGACCGAATCGAAAAGCTATGGCTAGGTATGGCATCGCGATACCAACCTTGGGGCAATTAGTAAGAATTAGCTTGCGAAGTTTGGAACATTTTCCCATTGCCATTATGTCGTAATCGTCTACGAAAGTTGTACCACTTATTTGTAACGTCGTTAAATTAGGCAACCATTTTTCTAGTCTACGAAACCATGACCTATCTGTCATCGTCTTTGGCTTATTAATAAATTCACAATTAATGAATGATAGAGATTCCAAATTCCGGAAAACAGCGAGAGCCTCCACAGTAATTTGTTTGGCACAAATAACAGTCTCCCTCACGGTAAACTCTTTGAGCAATGGTGCTTTTTCTGCCAGCCCTCGGAGGGTGTTGAGGGTGAGGAGTTTGGTTCTACTATGGACACCGGTCGTATTTCTCAAACCTCTCACGCTGAACGACGTGACGGTGGCGAGTACTGGGGTCAGCACGCGGCACAGACGTGCCCTGCTGAAGCGACGGCTGCTGAAGTCGGCCTCCTTCCACAGCGTGCGGTCGCAACACAACTCGTCCAAACGGCTACACACGCTGCACGCATAGAACACGTGCACGTTAGCTACTTGTACGTGCTACACCATGTCATCCTGTCTCTGACTATGGGAAAGATAAGGACTGATTCAAGTCAAGATAAACTCAATTCAAATTAATGCTGTGCGTATGGTACAGCTAATTTAAGGAACTTCACATGAGAGAGAGGTACGCATCAACAATTCAGAGAGTTGGTCAGTTGCGCCATTTAAAATCGAGAAAACTGGAAATTAATCATGTGGACACAAGGTACATGCTGCTTTTCAGAATTGGTAGCAAAACACCAGTCTGAACAAATTGAACATTTTCTTTTGAAAGTGTAATACTCAACAAAATTAAAAAACAGTTCCTATCGCCCTACAGGATGATGAATTTTTTGCTTTTGAAACTGAAAAAGTTCATTGGAATAGTGAGCAATTGATAGCGTCTATTATGCGGATGTAGTAAAAGCATAATGAGGAAAACTATGGTCACTAAACAGGGATATGATATACATAGAGCAGTGTCTTGTCATAGATGCTATGGTAAGATAGTGAAAGCAAATTTCTTTTGAAATATTTGCATTAATTTCACTCAATTGGAAGAAGCATAATAACAAAGATAATATGATGTGACATGAATAACAAAGTGAAATTTATATTTCCAGGAAACATGGAGTGCAATTCATCACCCAATACAAAATCTGGTGCAATTTCATTAGTGCTTATATATCTGGTTCAAAGCAAAAATAACTTCATACCAAAGTGTTCAACTCTTTCCTAAACATAAAAGTGATTTGATACAAGAATCGGTAACATATTAGACATTATTATCTATATACTAGAGCACATGTGAACCGTTAGGTCAAATAAAATTGATCAAAATCAAACTGTATCCTATGCAGTTAAGTCGGTATCCACAATACAGGAATAAACGAAGAGTATAAATTTTGAATATCTCAGGGCCATCAGACAAACGATTCTACCCTCTTTTTCATTCCAGTATCCACTTCACTAACTTGCCTGACTTAAATTCCTTTCTTTTACATGACATAAGTGTATATTTTCCCTTCTGTGCACGACCTCAAACAAGCAAACAAGATGACCAGAGTTTAGTATTATACTAGACAACACGTGCCCTAGGGACGTAGAAAGCAGTCATGGATGTTGAACATTAGAAATGTTTAACATCCATGTTTCTGTTTATAAACTAATGATTTGTTACCCTATGCTCACAGTAATGCTTATACAACATCTGAAGCTTTGATTAAACCTACTTTAGCATCAATGAGGCATATGGACAAAAGCCTTATTTACAATCACTGTAGGACTATGTATCAGAAAATATTTTTAAATATGGAACTGAAACACATAGTAATGGAAGTTTAAACTATCCAAAAATTTTCATACTTCTTCAGAAGCCATTGCACTCCCTTGGAAGTGTTTCTTTTTGCAGGCACATATTTATTTAAAATAAAAATTATGCATGACCACATCCTAAGGTGTGTCAAGATGATGCACCTATCATAAGTCTGTTGAACAATAATTTTAAATAGCAACTGAGGAATAAAGATCTTTATGGATTATTGCTTGAAAGCAACACTGTGCTATAAAGAGGGAAGGACTCATTTTTGGATGATCCTAAAACTGTTGCTAGAGACATTTGCATCATCTTAAATTCACACACTTTGCAGCTTTCAACTCACCAACCTCCTGCCAAGTAGAGAGACTAAGCCTTCAGTGAACACTAAGAAGCCTCCATTGCTTAATCCTCCCATGACAGATAATGATAAAACAAAAACGCCTAAATGCAACATTTCGTTGTCACAGACTATGAAGGCACAAATAAAGAGGGATGGATAGACATACATACCAAATGTAAATTTTGAAATCTAAAACTGTTAACTAAGACTCTAGCTCAATTTGTTCTGTTAGGCTGTTCATATTAGGAAGCAATTTTACCATTTAAAATATATATAAAACAATCCATTCCATGTCAAACACAACAGAGAAATAGGTGTTGACAACACACGCAGTTATCATCAGCCATCATTTCTTAGTATTTGGATTGAAAGTTCACATTGGGATTGGAAGATCAAATTTGTTTCCCCAAATGTATTTAGACTGAAGAGTGTGAGTCAAATGGTATCGGATATATAACTGAATCAATAAGACCATATTTTGAACATTTATTGAATATTTCAAAATAGCCCCTTGAAATTGTTCAATACCTAAAACATTGGGATCATGAGACTTTCAAGCCTGCAATCAACCCTTTACTGACCAAATTACTTTGAAAATAAAGCTGCATTTACAGATTTACAAAAAATAACAGCATTATACAAAAGCGGATTTTGAAATGCATATTGACAGTAGTGGATTTTAACTTTTGCAATCCCCTGATACATGGGTTTCACAATCTTTCTGCAAACAAGTAATTATAAGTCTTAAATCATACTCAGCCTTCTACATATTCATTATTTAATTCAGTTAAAAAAGTAAAACCTTGTAGTAATGGCTGAGAATTTATTTAATTTAATTTTTTTTAATTACATTTAAATTTTACCTTAGGACACCCATTACAGAAACACATTGGATTTAACTTTTCTAGTGTATTTGTAACCCTATATTACAAGTATAAAGATGAAGCATTGCAAAAATTTATATATTTTGAGAGGATTTCATGGCATGTTATTTTGTGGTCCTACATTTGTACATAAAAGAACCCAACTTAATCTAACTTCACCAAACCTAACCTTTGATTAACCTTTGTTCATTACTATTTCGTAATGCAAAAGTCACCAGTGTTGCCAGAATTTCTCTGTCGGCAGTCTAAAAGTACAAATTAACCAAAATTACTTTATGATTGGAAATTGATCTTATAAATTGGCAATTGTTAATGTTACATCCGCCAACTACACAGTTGTGTCATTAACAGACCTTAGAAGATACACTGTCAAGGTGTTTGAAGCAAATTACTGTAAGTGGATAAGCAGCCACATAAAAATGAAATCTGTAACAGGGATATTTTTAGGAAGAAATATTGTTCTGCCTTATTTTGAGTTAATAATTATTTAAGAGCAAGTTGCTAATCATGACATAATTTATTATAGTAATTACAATACATAGCTTGGGCAACAGGAGATATATAATTTATAAATTCAAACAAGTAACTAGATAATTAATAAAAATTAGCAATAATAAAATGTACTGAAAAACATGGCTAATTTATATGAAGGGGATTTCAAAAAGTTTGAGGAACAAGTGCATAATTAAAAATTGCTTGAATGAAAAAAAAGCAAATAACTACTAAACCAGTAGGAGATGAACAACACATCTCTATGGATTCTGCACATGCAATTCTTGGAGAGTTTGGGGCTGAGCAAGCCTTTTGTTAGATACGTTCTTTGGATGTTGTGTCTAGACCAGCATCAAATGAGGGCAAACTTTTCATTGGAAATTTTGAAACAAAAAAGATGAAGACTCTGAAGGTAAACTGCAAAGATATGGGACAGGTGATAAAACATCATCTATCAGTATGATCTAGAGAATAAAACTCAAATCAAAGCACTGGCTGCCCCAGGGTGGAAGTAGGCCAGTCAAAGTAAAATTTAAATATTTAAGAGGAAAAGTCACGGCCATTATCTTCTGGGATGTTGAGTGGATTTTTTTTCTAGTTGACTTCTTGAAGCACAAGAAGATAATTACATCTGCTTATATAACACTTAGACTGCATCATGCACCATATATGGTACACACAATCATTTAACTTAACCTAACTTAGGCAAAGCAGTAACACACATGAATACAAATTTTTAGGTTTTTAAGAAATTTGTGGTCATTACTCATACTGTATGCTTGTTTAGATTAGAATAAAAATTGATCAAACAACCAAATTAGTTAAAACAAAATCCTTCATTTTAAACTTCATAACATAGGTATCTGAGAACATGAAATCTTATCTGCTTGGAGAATTGTAGTTAAAATGATGTTAAGAAAGCCAACCAAGAAAATCATGGAATGCTATAGCAATGCATCCTTTGTACCACAATAATGCACCTTTGCAAAGTACTTGGCAAACAAAAGCTATGCTATGTGAATTTCACTGGGAAATAATCAGACATCTAACTTACAGCCCTGATTCAATACCATCCATTTCTTTTCATTTCTACTGTAGAAGAAATTTCTGAAAGGGGCTAATTTTCCATCAATTCTAAATGACATAAGAGTTTCCCTGACATGGTTCACACCACAAGACCCTTAGTTCTAGACTGACGGACATTAAGGCTGGCATTGATGTTTTGGAGAAGTGTATTGACCTTAATGAAGAATATGTAAAATAAAATAAAGATTAAATCAACTATTTTCTATATTATCCTATTTACACAAACTTTTTTAAGCTTTCTCATACTTTAGAACTGCCAACACAAAAATTTTTTGAAAACATTTAGCACTTTTTGTATTCATGCTCTATAAATAATAAAAAGTTACAAATGGATCACTTTAATGCATTTATTTCCAAATACTTATAATGCAATATTCCCAATAAATTTAATGGATAAACCCACATTGGAAATTATGGCAGCTGTCAGTTGAAGTTGGTGGCAATGTTAGATATAAATACCACAATGAGATTTCATCATTGTACATTTGTTCCATTACCTAGGTTTAACAAAAATACTTTTATCATCGGTACCACTTGAATTTGAAGTTAAAACGCATCTTATGAGATAAACTAGTAAGAAGTCATGGACAGCATAGTAATCTTGAGTCTAGACAAGACCTTACCAATCTTGTACAATGTCTCACATGCTCTGGAGCATTGTGGGTTAATAGTTCCCAAGTTTTCCAGAAAAGACATTTGCATGATTACAGTGCTAGTTAAAGTTACATGAAAGTTGAATCCACAAATGAGTAAATAAAAAATGAAATTTTTAGTTTAATGATGCTGCAACTTGTTAACACACATTTTGTAGAATGAATCAACTTGACACGAATACTTACGATCGAACATCGCACAAGTCAGCTGCATCAAGATGAGAGAAGATTTTCAACAACAGTTCATCCGATAACTCTAACAGATTATGCATTATTTCGTTTAGAACTCGCGCAGATTAGAACAAAGACAATACTGCGGCGAAAGCAGCAGCCTACACAACTTAACGCGATCGTCCGCAATTCTATAATATAAATGTTGGAGTTAATTCAAAGAATTGCGGATTCATGAAACCCATGAACTAAACACATAACTCCGCGACAAAATCATTCAATATATAACAGAGCCAATAACGTGAGAAGTTTTAATCTCTTTGTAGAAAGTGTGATTACTATAGAGACTTTATAGGCCGTAATTGCAAGTGCACATTTGACAAAAATATTCAAAGAATCATTACCATTTACCCAGGTGAGACTGGACTTATTAGACTTACATTTCCTCTCTACAAGGTGAATGCAATGAAATAATTTTCAAAAATAACCTAAAATTATGCATAACAAAGCAATAAGAACTTTTCTTTGATAAGGTAGGTGTTTTGCATAACAAGAAAAGTTGTCGGTTGTATGATACACTACAGTACTTGCCTCTTAATGTATTTGAATAAAACATTCATAAACATAATTGTGATCAGAATTTTAATTATCACATGAAAGCTAACATAAATTGAAGTGGTTACATTGATCATACACACAAGAATAAAAAATATTATCCTTAAAAATTTCTTCTCAAGGGAGAAGAGTACTAGCATAAAACAAATGAATAGGAAGGATTAGATGAAGTTTCTGCAAAATTAACACTTGCAACTCGTTTTCGTCAATGAAAACTAATCACATATTCTGTTCAAATTTTGCAATACTAGAGCAATTTATATGAACTCATGGGCACAGCGGTTTCAATTGTGTAGACCCCGTCAAGGATTGGCATGTCTTTGAAGCTACTAAAGTTATGAACGATTTGCAACGAGAAATGAAATTTATTTAGAATTATCTACTTCAACAAAAGTTATAATGTACTTCAATAGTTTACTTTACGAATATGCCAGAGGTATTTTGTTCTACATATTGCTTTCCTTAAATATTAAATTCATTAGGGTTGGTGCAATAATTATAATTCGTCTTCACTCCTCGAGAACAAGAAGACAATCACATCTGCTTAGAAGGAAAACGGGCCAAGAAAGTCACAGAAAAACGCCCTGGAAAGCTGCATAAATGTATTCTTTTCCAGAAAAATTACTGTGTAGACTCGTGGGGTGAATGTGTGTCCATTATTCGAATAAAACTTAGTTTGTGGGTATTAACAGGCATTGCAAAATTCCTGATGTCTGAGTAGAGTTTGAAGAACTTCGAAGAAAATATTATTAGAAAAAATAAAAATCACGGAATACACACGTAAATACTTGAATTTCAATCGTGTACTCGTATTATCTACGACTATGGAATTTTGCAAATAATGGAAAAAATACATAATTAAATACTTGAAAGCGGTCCAGCCCTCCCGTCCCAAACCCCACTCGTGCGTCGCCTTCAGCACAAATGAATTCAACGCTTTCAATTTGCTAAAAGTTCCAGTTACTGGTCTTGAAGCGATGCCTCCAGTTCCGAAATGTATTAAAGCATTAGAGGAATTAGTAAGGACATGAAATTTTACAGCAATGAGAAGCAATAAAGCTTACTAGCTCTCTTACTTGCACCGCATCATTCAGACTAAATATCAAATGATCTATTAAGCTTAAACGCACGTTTTCACTTGAAGATTCAAAATAATTAAATTTAAGGTATTTGTTAAAATTAATTTCTAGACGTCGTCTTCACCCGGCAATGTACAATTCTAGAGCACTTTGAACAAATTCGGTACTCTTTTAACATTCGTTTCAAGTTGTTCATTGAGTAAGATACCACTAATCAAGATAAGTTACTCTCGAAATATTAGTTGGATGGGAAGTAGAATTGGGCTGATCCTCGATCAACACGAGTTGCACCTCGACATACTAGCAAAACTAACATTATGCTCTCAATATTCGTCGTATTTTCTGACATATTCGCTCCTCAGGGGTCACAGGATAGACAGTAGGGTTAGGGTAGCTAGCTTTGTCTATCATGTGCTATAGGGACTGGTGACCCCAGTTGGCATTGTTAGGTTACATCAGTTACATATAGGGTTTCCAGGCTCTAGTTTTTTGTGCCCACTATACTTCCTTCAAATTTCACACCTTCTTTATCTCTTTATCTGTTCTTCTTTTTTATTCTTCACTTGCTGATTCTATGAGTAGGGGATCCTTTGTGGGAACACGCGCACCTTATGCATAGATTCCCCGTTTCCTATAGTCCATATTAAACGGTCCCTTCCCTTTCGGTGCGACTAAGTCTGAGTCACTGAAGCGCCGCAATCTAAGCCATCGCTACTTCTACTCGGATATATTTGTTGAATAAATTATTCAGGCATGCAATTTTTCCTTTTTAATCGTTTCTCCTGAGAGGAAACTGCTCAGACTCATCAGTCGTCCTGCAATCGTGGCTGTGTGAGGTAGACCTCAAATAAACGCTCTGGATCTGAGACGCGCCGAGATGTTTTCCTCATAAGTCTGAAATTCAGAACTTGTACAGCACAAGGTCACTTGCAATACATTAATGGTGTGAAATAGCAATGCATTAACGGTGTAGAGGAAACTAAATTGGTTGGAAAAAGTTAGAAATATCATGGGATACCAAAAAATAATTTGCTTAAAACTTTGATGCATTGATGAAACTCCTAGGTTAAATAGTTGAACCAATTGTGGGAGCCGTTCTAATTCTTATCATTCTGACTATTAGTATGCAACTGTCGATGTCATAAATGAATCAGACTCTGTGTGAAGAACATTCGTACCGGTGACTAAAGTTTCCAGATGAAAAGATTATGAAAATGTCCAGAAAGATATACAATATCGAACCTAAAGTTTTAAAACTTGAAGTGTCCTCACGATGCATGATATAAGAATACATTCTGAAACATGCGTAACCCGTATAAAATGTATTCCTTAAAAGCTAAGGCCTGTTCACGCTTGGGCAACGAACGGAGAAACGAACAATTTGCTGCATCTCGCGTAGGAACTGAATGGAAAAAGCTGATGCAATGGAATTACTGGTAACGCGATGTGATAACTTTTCCCAGCCAGCGCAAGACTATTCCCTTACCATACAAATATACATGAAGTGCACAGGTCCTGTTACGGTCCTGCTGGGTGCAAGCCTGAACTAGTTCGGCCAAAATTTTAATCGATGAGAAATATTATTCCCTTCCCAAGTAACGACAAAACATTCTTCTACTTATTTCACGTGCGCTCAAGGATAAACACTGAAATACCGCAGACATACATTCTTCAATCTAGAGAAATAGATGAATTCGGTTAGTTTTCGGCAAATACGTCGTTCTTCAATGATGAACTGCTCCGTGTGGCCCAAAGACATAACCTTAACCCTTTCACTCCCGGTTACGATAATAGAAAACATAAGGTTCGCTTGCAGAACAAGTGATATGAAATTCATTGCGCCACTGATGAAAGCGGGATCTAATTGACTGAGAGTTCACATGAGGCCGCATGTAACTGGTGAAGCGTAGGTACTCTGACGTCACAAATGTGGGGTAGGCGCCAAATGCGCCCCAGAACTCTCACACAAAATCTGTGGGACGCATTATCCCAACGGGAGTGAAAGGGGTAAAGCACCAGTCATTGACCCCTCACGGGGCATAGGATAGGCCATAGGCAATAGGATTAGGCAAGTTAGGTTAGTCTATCATATCTCATGGGGACTGGCGTCACTGTTAGGTTACCTCAGCTACAGCTAGGCCTCCGGAATTTCTATCTTTCGTATCCACTTTGCTTCTTTCCATTTTCATACTTTCTTCATTGATTATTTTTTATCCATTCTTCTTCTTCCTTATTAACTTGCAGTTTCTATGCAAAGGGGATCCTGTGCGGGAACACACGTTGTGCATAGATTCCCCGTTTTCCAAAGTCCATACCAAATTGTCCCTTGTCTTTCAGTGCGAGATAGTCTGAGTTACTTGAGCGCTGTTATCCTCACTACTATTAATACTACTAACTCTCATTAAAACGTAACAATACTTAACTATTGATCCAACTGGGACATTTCATTTCATGTATTATAAAATTAACATAATGTAAAATTGCTCGAGTATTCAAGAATCTCTTGAATTTTTAAGATATATTATAACCTATACCAAACAAAAAGAAGCGCAAAACTCTCACAACACGAGTAAAAAAAACGAGTATTCCCCTTATATCAGAAGAGTAGCTTTTAAAAACTATGTAGTGTTGATACAGAAAATAAGGTTTCTCAGTTCTCTCGTTTCAGAAGACTTACTTGGTAACGTAGCAGCGCAAGGCATCCTCACTCTTACCACCTTTATCGCAAGGATGAATCACTCAACAAGTACAGAAGGATCAAACCCTGCGCTCATGCTGGCTCGCGTCCTGATCCATGCACTCAACCACCAAGACGCGCACGCACCCCGTAGTGAGATTACACTTGGCTTAATTTTTCCAAGGCGTGTCGGAGGTTCTGGACGCAGCTGAACGTTCACACAGGGAAAGGAAATGGGTTGAGAATTTTAAAAATTACTTCAAACCACGACACTCGTGAAACTTCACATCCAAAATTACGTTTGCAATGAACAACTGCTCATCATTAATTAAGTTTGGATTTTCCTACGAAGGGACGTCAATTATTATCGATAAAAACCCTAAGTTTCTTTTACAGCTCCAGACCCAGGCGGCATAGCAGAAACCATACATAAGTATGTTACCGAATTTCTGTTTGATTTATTCAAAACAAATTTTATAGTTCAATAGGGTCATACATTTACGTCTAAAATTATTCATACCCTTGTATTATTCTCGAATATATTTGAATAAATTCTTCGACAGACTTTGAATGGTCTTCGTAGCAATGCCTACACCATTAGTTTCGAACGTGTTCAAGAAAACAACTTGAAATAAAAGTTTTTGAAAGATCGTATTTTAAAGGAATAATGAACAATAATAGCAAATGCACCATACTCGTATTTATTCGTACCCGTCTCAATAACCTGATGAAAAGTCTTTATTTTTAATAATCGCCTCCCGATGTTTTCTGTAGTTCACTACAAGGTTCTTACAGACATCGACAGTAATCTTTGTCCACTCATCTTTTACAATTTTCGCCAATTTTCAAGGTTCTTGGGCTTCCTGGCAGTGATATTTTTCCTAACAATCCCTCACAAATTTTAGATCAGATTGAGATCTAGGCTTTGGCTTGGCCACTGCAAAACATAAACTTTATTGTCTTTCAACCATTTCTTAACAAATTTTGTAGTAGGCTTGGGCTCATTTTCATGTTGAAAGACCATATCGGGCCCCATATCAAAAGTTTCGGTAGGGTTTTCAAATTGTCGCAAGAAATTTTGTCATGTTGGTTTGTTTCCTGATTCCTTTAGCCTTCACAATGCTTCCTGTTCTATTGGCCGAGAAACATTCCCAAAACACGCGACTTATATCACCGTGTTTTCCAGATGAACCCACTTTACCGTTTGAACGCTTCACCTGTACTTATCAAGACGAAAAAAACGTTCCTGTAACCGAAAATTTTTATCTTAGTCTCATCTGACCAAAGAACTGATGACCAGAAGCTAGTCTCTTAATCAATATATTCTTTGACAAAAGATAATCGGGCTTCAACATGCCTAACCGTAAGAAAAGGTGTTATCCAGAGTCATCATCCTTTCAGTCCTTCCTTAATCAATATTCTTGGTAATATTGACATCGAAATTTCGAGTCTCTTCATATTGAGATTGTGCAACAAACTATGTCTGCGATGTTCGAGTTTTTATTCGCTTCTTGCACTACTTCTCTTGCCGATGGAGGTGAGAGCGTCTCCTTTCTTCCTTGTCCCGTAAAGTTCTGGATGGTATTCAATTTTTTGTAGTTCTGCATAATACTTTGAACAGTTGATGCAGGAACTTCCAACGGCAGCAAAATCGATTTGTAGCTACTGGCGTTCTTCTGAATATCTAAAATTTTCAGTCTTAACTCTATGTTGACCTGCATTTCCTTTATGTTGTCTGAGCAGTGACTGAAGTTGAAATGCGGTATTTTACGGATGCTGACGTTAAATAAACTAATTAAAGTACTCCAGAATAACCCGGAAAAATATCTCTATTATTCAATTAATTTCACATATAAATTTAATAACATTACTTTGTTACTATAGGTGTTTCACAGCAGGTTATTGAGATGGGTACGAATAAACATGAATTTTGGTCATTTGTTACTACGGTTCATTATTTACTTGAAATAAATTCTTTTAATAACTCATATTTTGCGTTTTATTCCAGAATACGTTCGAGCATTGCTAAGAAAAGTAGCCTAACGATTTATTTAAATATGTTAAAAAATAATACAAGGGTGTGGATAATTTTAGGTGTAACTGTACGTTGATAAGCGAAATACATATTACCAATCTTAGAGATCATGATGACATATCATGAGATGACACGTGGATAAAAGAACTTGCTTTCGAAAGGAAGGAGTGTTTCGAATTATTGTTTTTATAAGAGGGAGAAATCGTAATTTTCTTGGGAGCGAGAGGAACTTACGCCCAGGAAGCTGTTTAAAATGATTCAAATGTAAACGATTTGGATCATCATTAGCTGGTTGTACATCTCGACCAAATTAAGTTAAGCTGACTCAACAGGGCTCTTAATAGGGACACTTTTCATCGTCACGCTGGCGTGATGTGCCACCCAATCTATTAACTTGCTCGTTGCTCTAGCTAGATGCAGGGCTCGTAATATTACTTTTGATTTTCACACAAGCTGAATTTGTAGGCATTTCCGTCTTCTTAGAATTGAACTAGTCAAATGAAGGAGTTATTCATAAGGGTTTTCGTATTGAAATAGCTGCTGAATTTGATCAGAATTTAACAAAAAACTTGAAAACTTGCAAGCACGCTACGATCAGTCTAAGACTAAGTCAACACTCGACGATAGAGGACCGTGAAAGTTAATCGGTTACGCGCACACATGACTTCTGAGCTAAATTCACTTGCAGTCCAATCCAAAATGATAGAGAGGCTTAATGATCTTCAGAAGTCTAGAGGGACCCGTCTTTCGGGTCACTCGAATTATCCTAAAGTCTGTGAAAGTTAGCTAAAGTTAAACGACCGCGCTGCTCGTCAAAACAAGAACTGACGTACCAAACGCCGGCAGAACTGAGGGTGAGCTTGGCTGAACTGGAAATGGGTGATTATTGTAGCTATTGTTTCTCGCCTGAATCAATATCAGACAATGAGCCATGCAAACAAACTCTTATTCAATTTCTTGATGAGACTGAAAGGCGTCGTTAGTTCAGGGAAACTTTCGGGAAAATGAAACCTAGATACACAACAAACCCTTTGGGAATAGAAAAAAACTTTTTACGTGAGAGCTAACGCTTAGCGTTTTTGTTCTTCTCAAAAAAAGGACTTCTAGACAGCTGGGTAATTTTTCCCTACAGCTTTCCTTCATAATTAAACAAATAACATTGTAAGTCCCGGAAATTACAAATACACGCGTTATCGGGAATACAAAGACTAGCATCGCGACTTGCATCAAATCAAAATGGAAAACACTCATTCACATCCAAATTATAAGCAGTTTAATTTCTCTGTACAGGTTATCCTAGAAGCCCAGCAGTTTACTCGAGATCACAAATAGCGTCTCTCTTGAGTCGAATTCATTGCTTGTCATTTGTTACTGAGCGAAGTACTCGGTGAAATATAAGTTACTTGTCATAAATAAATGTTTCAGCCCTGAAATAGAGCATTACTCAGATATCAAGTAGGCCTGCGAGGGTAACTTGTCAGGTCTACTTGCGTACGTGTAGCCGTCCTCAAAAGGCACACGAAAAGCTCGCAATGGTTGGCAGATAAACAGCCCGCAGCGCGCAGAGTAAACAAGCTCCTTCGTAGACCTGAACAAAAGCCAGCTCGTTTAAAACTTCACTCAAAAGACGAAGCACTTTGATAAACATATGAAAGAACTACGCAGCCTTTCGTAACCGCGATGAAAGAACACAATGAATGAATCAGCGGAAGTACGGATTTCAATGTATACTCAGGATTACGTAGGCCACGACACCGCCTTCTTTCTTCCAGGTTTGAGGAAGTAAACTCAGTACCACCAATTTTGTCATCAGTAGCAATAATACCTGAATGAAGAGTAGCCTAATCTTTGCCATTGCTCATAATTATTAGAAAACGAATATATTCATACTAAACATTGAAAATGTCTTAATTGTGGCCCCGATTCTTGCAGGGTGAGTAGATACAGGGTGGTCAAAAACTAATAGCGCAAACTTTGACACTGTATATAAAAACATAAAAGAACGACTTCTTCATGAATGAGTAAAAATCTTAACATCCATCATTTTCGAGATACCAAAGCACAAAGTATACTCCGCCCAACAAATGAATAGGACGCTTTGGGGGGAACACCATGGCAAGCGAAGTCTCCAGATTTAACACCTTTGACCTTCTACCTCTAGGGCCACTTGAAGAGTTATACTTAATTATGAAGCCTCAAAAATCCTCATCTCTTCATCTCTCCGTACAAGCACCTCCTGCAAGCGGTTGTAGCTATTCATCTAGTGTGTTTGATCCTGCCCTTTCTTATGGAGGACTTACAATTTTCCAAGGTTTTCCGAAATATGTTTAATAGCGAAAAATGTAAATTACTTGGTACGCAACGAATGCTTATTTGGCCCACGGGGGCTTGATGTCTGCACACATAATTTTATAGTCCACAGAGGAAACGATTCCTGCAACGCACCCAAGGGTTACATTGATCATGATCAAATATTGTAGCACTGGCTAATCTTTCTGGAATTGAAGGATACTAACTTTTCCAAAAGAAAGTTCTAGCAGAGGAATGAGTTCCTTAATTGGCTAAAACCGTAACGATAGCGAACTGTACACTACCTAATAATCTGGGAATAATTTATTGCACTCAGAATACTTCAGAGTGATAGCGGAGTGCACACTGCTTGATGATGCTACAGTAATCCTTTGTACCGTTATTACACCAGACTGATAATGAAGTGCACACTGTGAAATAATCTTGGAATAATCCTTGGCACCGCGATTACTTGAGACCGATCATTTAATACTGCCCAATAATCTTAGAGCAATCCTTGGCACCGAGATTTCATAAGATTGATACATAAATGTCACACAAAAGGCGCGCTCCACCTAACAACATCGAAAGGCTTTCACTGATCCCTGTAAATCTCGCGACGGACGTCCCACCTTTCGAACTCGTCACGCTCGGCCGAGAGGTGGCAAATGCACTGCGCATGCGGAGCCTCCAAGCGCCTCCTCTTGTATTCCACAAGCGATGCACTAAAAGATCGAATTGATTTTGGTGCGCTATGCCTATTCGACGGTAGGAAGGTACCTCCGGCAAGCGATGGCAACATGCAGCGCGTTTTAAAATATGAAATTGGAGGGCCTGTCAAATGCTTTTGAAGTCTTTCGATTCGTGGGATAAAATGAAAAAGCATGTCCGCGTTTCACACAGCAAATGAAAAAAACTGGAGGGCTTTTCAACTGGAATATTAGCGGTCGGGGACTGGTTGAAAGTTATACAGCATATCTGGGTTAATCCAGATAACTTCCCGCAACAGTTACCGTAGAAAATAAAATATTGAGTATTCTTGGGCAAGACATAACTTCCTCATGGTGAACAATGAAACGGAAATAACAGTACGTTGGTACACAAAGTGAAAAATTTTGAGCATAAGCACACATTACTACATGGCAAAACAATGAAGCAATTCAAATTCGTTCCAAGATGTGATTGAACTTCGTCAGAATCTGGACACCAAATCAATACTAACGTGAAGAGTAAACAATCTGTTCATTATAATTTTTATGTTCATAACCTTTACCTCGCTTGCTGTCTTTCGTTCCAAATGCTTTTGATGATTGAAGAGTTGTGCCATAAATTCACCAACCCAAAAAAATAATTGATACTTGAATTTAGTTGCTTTCTTAAATGTCAATTACTTCATATGTTCCAAATTAATCCATTTTAGCGAATAAAAACAAACATGATCATAATCGTAGAAATAAGTTACATAATAACATCAAATTAATTTACAGTTTGAATGATTGGAATAATTGTAATATGCACCATTTTAAACCACTGAAATATAGAATTAATATGTCCAAACACAGCGATGTCCAGTATCTCTCAGTGACAGGTTAATTGTAGTTTCATTATTTCATGAACTTTGTGAACAATATTTATTGATCTTATTAGTTTTTTCACTGAGAAATTTATCAGTCATACGGAGTTTTATCACAATTGACTTTTGTAAAATCGTATAGCAAACTGAATGCTCAAGAAGTGAAAAAATGGTGAACTGAGTAATAGCAACAATTAATAGCTGACCAACTGTTCCATTGTCTGGTTCGAATGGTATAAAAAGAAAACTCTCAAGGGGCTAACAAAAATTGGATACAAAAGAGCCAGCTTAACACGTCACTCTCACGTTCAGAGAACTGACAACGAGATTTTGTCGACACTGGATGGACGGATGGACCAACATGAACCATGGTGCACCCGTCCAAACGACTAAAATGGAATATAAAAATTTGTAGAACTTAAAATATTTCATGTTTTCAGTTGAATAAATGAATTAGAATGAGAATCAAATTTTCCAAAAAATTCAACTTGATTAGAGCTGGTCATAGTGATTTGAAATTTCGAACTAGGTAAGGTTGGCCCCACCGGGTGCCTCCCTCACCTGCGTCAGTCAGTTGCGGTCGTTGGGGGGTCAGAGGGTAAACTGTGCCCATTAACGAGCAATTCGACATTTACGTTCAATTCGAGTGTCATCAAGATAAAATTATGATCAAGTTAAGCAACAATCAAGTTAAGCCATCATTAAGTTCCAGGACGGAATTTGGCTCACAAGAACCGATCTACTTCTTACATACCAAATTCATTTTTGTTAGTAACCATCCTTCCGAGAGTAGAACTCTGTGCGCGAGTCATCTCGATGTATGGGATTGAAAATCATCAAGTATCAAGTACATCAAAAACTCAAATATTGCCTATTATTGGATGAAAAATACAAGAAATGAAAGGAATGATTCAAACAATAAACTGTCAAGCTACGACGTCAAAGTAAGAGATGACAAAAAAAGTTCAACTTGCAGCCGTAATCCAGTGTTCATGTGCGTTAAAAATAGCGCTGTCTTTCTAGTAAAAATTTAATTTGGCAATTGCAAGAAAATTACCCATTTCAATCATTCGAGTATAACAATAAAATGAAAAACAAACCGTAACCACTAACGATCGCGATTAAAATTTTTCTTTACCTTTTAGTACGATGAAGGATAATTAAACTTAATTTGAATTTCTTAATTCAATTCATCAAAATCGAATTAAAAAAATTCATATCACCTCTGACGATCGAGAGTAAAATGTTATCTCGGTACTACGAGGGAAGACGTTTAATCCTCACGCTTGAGTGCAACAGAAACATTACCTCACGCCCTGAAGTCGAGTTCTTCAAACATGATCTGCCGAACTGGAGCGTTTGGGAAATATTAATTTTCCGCTCTGTTAAGCAGCGTCTCTGTGATTGCTCTTGTGTCGTAGACTTCCCCCCTCTCTCTCTTCCCCCCCGTGCGAAGAGCAGAAGCACATCGCCGGACTCCCTAGCAATCAAAATGATCGTTAGCAATTAATTTACAGCGGGCACAACCGGGAGTGTTTTGAAAGCCCGCTACCGCAGGCCAAACTTTCGTGAAAACAGCCGCGACCGTTTGTTCGCAAGGTCGTGCGTCCCTCGCAACCAACAACACGTTAATTGTCCCTAACTGCCGTCTCGCTGCTCTGTAGTTGGCACGATTGGCCTCACGGGGCATTGGTGAGGCACTTTTGTCTCCTCTGTCATATTTTTATCTGCACAGCCTCTCTTGTCAGGTTCGTTCCCTCTGAGATAATTCAATTCAAATGCTTGTAGAATTTGCTCCTAGCACTTTTGCTCCGTATCCCGATTTCCCAGCTTGAAAACATCCCAATTTTATCCGTCACTATTCCCAGTCTGTCACTAGATTTTGCCCCACCTTGTAGAATCTTATTCCACCACACAGGCTCTGTTTGCAGAAACCATTTTTTTTCCTCAACTTGGAGCTTTCAATTCGAGTTCATAACGCTTTTCAAACATTTTAATTCACTGAGGGTTCTTCCGTTTGATTAATTTTTAATTTTCCATCGTCGCTCCGACTGTCAGTGAAAGTTTGTTGATCTTTTCTCAAGGGCGAAAGAGGTGCTCATCTCAGAGGGTTGCGTCAACTCCATTTCTCATTCGCTCCAGCGATGTAGTAGGGATGCAGCTAATCATTTTCGCTTTAAGAAATTTCACACTGTCATACACTCGGCGATTCTCCTCCAAGACATCTTACTTTAAATATTACACAAAATGAAATAAAAAAGATGAGAGGACATCCTCAAAGCATTTTCACTTTCATATCGTATTTGTGCTCTCCAGCACATAGCGCAATTCCACCTGATGAGAAACATTTTTCGATATTAAAAACGTACCGAATTCTAAAATGCGAAGCAACTCACTTTGATTTTGTCAAACCTTTAGCCATGGGCCTTTTCAACTAATAATTACTGTCTCATTTCAAAAGCGTAGCTTAATTACGATTGAAATCTGAGATTGTTTCTTTAGCAGAAAATACATTTTATGTATCATATATTTTTACTCAATTCCACCGTTCGTCTGCGCTCATTCTTCGGCAGAAATTAATATTTCGATAATAAATTGCGCAATTCTGTTCACTAAACTTTGACAGCACCTCTCCAGGACAGAGACTTTCACATACTTTAGTCCAGTATCGATCGCTCTTCCATAGAAGCCAGCTTGCTTTCTATTCGCTATTTTCTTGATCACCTTTTCTTAGCTCTGTCGAAATAATTTCAACGGATATTGTCCCTCAGATTTTCACAATACCAGGCGCCACTCACAGTCACTTCAATAGACTCGAAGCAAAACACTCGTCTTCTGGCTCTCCCCCTCTCTCTCCTCCACGCAGAATTGGTCTCCATGTAGCTCAGGTAGAAATATCTCCACATCTCCACAGTCAGTACCTCTCAGCGCAAGTACCTCTTTTATCACCCCGACCTCCCGTGCCACTTCCACCTCCTCACTTAATCTTGAGCACATCACTTCCCCTTTCCATCGCTTTCTTCTCTCCTCGCTTCCCCTTCCTCCCCCTCCATGGACACACCGTTCCCCCCTCTGGACGACCCTAAGGAGAAGCGGCGCAGCAAGGAGCGTACCCTGAAGAAACTGTACCGATGGTACCCTTGGCTGAGGCGCTTCCGCTTCTTCGCTCTCGACTGGCTGCTGCTCTGCATCTTTGTCATCGGTGAGTACGGGGCTTCCTTGAGTGACTACGCACACTCGTAGATCCTATTTAACCCTACAGCTGGTGGGACCTGATTTCATCAGTCCCATTCCATGTGCGTGTTATTCATTACCTTGGCTGACTTCCTCGGCCAGGTGTCCACTAGTGAGCGTACTCTATGACTGAGGAAGTCAGTCTCGCACAGCATAAGGGTTGATTTAGTACTGAGTATAACTGAAGTATAAAAATTTTTGTCAGCAGTTATGCTTTTCAGCGTTTTGACTGAAGTACTTAAACCTACTTAATTCAGACTCGTTCGTATAGCATGGCTGTTCAATTTAGCAGTTTGCAGCTTTGATGCACAAATGCTATGAGCTTTTGAAATAACTGAAGTGCAGCAATATCACCACTTCTGCACACATTTATGTTTGTAACTCGCTGCACCCCGCTACAAATCGCTCCGAAGAAGTTATCGATTAGCAAAACACATATGACGAGATTTAGTGCCCATAGCTGAGCGCCACTGCAGTGCGGTTGTGTACGTTTAGCACCGCCTCATAAATGTTTGTAAAGTACCGCGTAGACAGCCGTTTTCATCCCCACAAAACAATGAACTCTCACTCGCGTAGCAGATGACGAGCTTGAAGAAGTACAGAAAGAAAGGATAACATATCGAAGACATTACGTACAGTATGCACATACTAAATACAGCACAATAAACAACTACAGTGTACTCATAAATCTATACACGCATACACTCAAAGCTGCCTAGGTCATCGACCGTATATCATCACTCGTACGTCGGTCGTTCAGGAGTCGATGAAGCGGAAACTAACCGATCTCTGGCGCTCTTAAAATAAAGCGAATATGAGCAAGATGCTCAGAGCGTGAACCATAACTTCATGGCTCAACTGTCTAGTTGGTGTCGCGCTGGTCATACGTGATCCGCATTACATAAATTTCATGCCAGTAATGAATGTCACAAGACCTGAATAATAATATAATGTTCTCGTGTGCACGAGAGCACGTTTACAAGACTGAAAAAAGTCCATAATAATTTGTGCGCATTCGATATTTCTAAAACTTTTTGAAATTGTTACAGTCGCACCGACATAGGATTATCGGGATATCGACTAGAGGAAATTGGTATATTTTCCTCCGTACAGAAATGAAGGTTCACAAGAACGCTTGAGATAAATATTTGGATTGAGGCGCTTTGAATTTCCAGATCCATCGCTCCTCGCCTACACAAGCCTTCAAGCCGTACGCCTTCTCTGAGCCCAGTGGTCCAAACCTAAGCCCAACTGAATTTAATTACTGGGAGGCAAAAACCCAAATTTCAGCATTAGCGAAGGGAAATTCTATAAAAATGCGAGTGTTGCACTAAATGGCTTGCTTGACAGGGTGAAATTGAAAATGAAGATGAAAGATGAACAGTGAGGTAATTTTAAATATGTTATCATACAAACAGCTTCTTGATAATTCCAATAAAAAGCTATGTTCACTTTATCATCTCCNTCAAGGAACAACACGGTAGTTCAGGATCTACCAAAGACGGGCCCAAAATTCTTTTGAACAGTTTTCACACTTTAACAAATACGTGAAGAATGATATTGACGAAACGAGCACGGCATAAAAAGTCACCTGAACTACTTCATTGCAAGTTTACAGAGGTAAGAACCGACGTGCATTTCACCCTTAGCGCGGCCCTTTCTTTAGCTCTAGCGGCCGCTTCCGCCGCCGGAACGCCCAACAAAAACAGTAGCGCAAAATACGGCACCGTCAAACGGGCGCATTGTGCGTTGCTGTGCGCAGCAAGACGCTCGTATATAATCAGGGCTTCAGAGAAGTGCAGAGCGAGGGCCTCCGACGAGCTGCCTCGAGTGCCTGAACTTCATCGTGTATGGACTATATATTCCGTGACTATTGTTGACGACAGGTAATTTCTCCGAAGCCCGTATAGACCATTACTGTACATTGCTTCTTATTTGCTTGTGCATAGAAATCCGGTGTAACTCACATTTAGAGATTTTTATGGACTGTAGATATAGTTCGGTTGGCGTCGTAAATGGTCTGGTTGCCTTCAGTGGTTCTGGTAAATTGTCCCGAGTTCTTGAATGATAATTCATAAATCGTCTACCTGGAGAGATATTAACCCCTTGTGAGTGCGTTCAAATATCATAAATACCCCCAAATCGATGGACCCAGCTGATCCATCAAGGAGTGACGAGTTACAGGCGCATGTATTAAATGTCTGATAATATTACCCAAGTTTCCATGGACACCCTGTACCTTTGTGCTTCGATTGAATGCATTTACCTATCAGCGACATCAGTGTGTTGTGGTCACAGAATCTTTGTTCGTGGCAGGTTGCAATCACAGCAATTGATAGATCGACTGATCGTAACGATGCAATAGCACAAGCCGTAGCAAAAA
>VOMN01142067.1:0-10601 GCA_014899125.1 Orchestia grillus
TTGCTCTATTCCATCGAATGAGATATGGTCAGGTTCTATGGAGCTCTGGTTTTGCGACTGACCTGTCGTGCAGGGCTGACTGTAAAGTTTTGTACTGGTTTGGGCTAACGTGAGAGTAAAGGCGTAGCGGGTTTGGAAATATGGTTGATACCTATGCGAGAGGAAGATTTCTTTGTGATAAAACGAGGCATGGATGGGTGGAGTTAGAGGAGCGCTGAGTAAGAAAGGTACGGGAACTTATACTTATGTGATAGCAGTAGGCGTTCCCTGACATCGCTTATTGCACGATGCCTGCGCAGCGCAGGAAGGCAGCCTCCTCCACCGGATGCGTCCAGAGCTGATAGATGGATGTAATGTTGTGTTGTTGTCTAAGTACCACCAGGTGGTTACAATCTAAAAGAAGATGGGTTACTGTGTAGGGATGTATCTGTTGGTATGTCATGCATGTATAAATTAAAAAGTGTAGATGAGAGAACGAAGCCCTGGGGGACTCCATCTGGAAATTTCTCTGTTTGTGATGACTCGCTGTTGTAAGGTACGTATCCTTGTCTACCTGAAAGATAGTAAGCGAGCCAGCGTTCAGTGTTGTCGTGTAGTGGCGTGTTATAGATTTTGTTTATTAACAATGAACTTATACTTATGTAGCGAAGGCAGACGTTAATTCTAATAACTTCGATGATGAGATGCATCTCGCACTTTCTCCGAGAAGTATGGGTGAGACATTTTATAGCACAGCTGAAGTAAACCAATGACAGCGTCCCTGTTGTCCTGATCCAACGTCAACAGAGGAGTCTGACTCCAGCCTGAACCTAGTTACTTCGTCAACGATGACTCGTCTTCGACCACCTTTGTCGAAATGAAGGCCATAGTGATGGTAGTATAAAATTATTACATTTTTCGTAAAAGAAGTGTGGAGTAGAAAAGTCAGCTGCTTGTTCGCTCATTTAACTGAATAACGTAGATGAAAATTTATGTTTCTTAAAACTCATCAGTTCAAGCCTGCTGACTTGGGCTATTTTATCCTTAATTACCTATTTGTGATGGGCAATCTCATTAGCATTTCTGCATTGTTGTTGAGCTTTCTTTGGACTTAGCTCTTGCTTATCTGGGGAGACATGGAGAAAGGACAATATACTGATGCAGATTGTGGTTGTCTTCATATTCTGTGGATATAAGTTTGACATTGACCACTGTTCGGTAACTGTTAAAAGCAACCATAACTGCTGCTGGTATGTTTGTATGCTTGCAATATCCCTCTTGACGCAGGATAACAAGCATTACTGGAAAAATTGTATTGCTTCATTTTTACTTCGGTTACAGAACCAGCCTCGATCTACTCGGACTCCGACTCAGACCTGTCGGATCTTGGCGCGAGCAAACCCAAGAAAAGTGGGAAGCGGCAGGCCCTCACAGATTACTCGGATGAAGATGACGATGATGAATCTGCTGGAGGCAGCGGTTCTGGGGCCTCGGATGCCGGGTCTCCGAAAAGCAAAAAGAGCAGGAACAGCTCCGGCAGTGAAAGTGAGGACAAGTCCAACCAATCAGAAGAGGACAGCGATTGAGTTCGTACGAGAGTAGCTTCCTGTGACAGGCTACAATGTAGGTACGTAAAACTTTCCAGTGTCGTTAGCAAGAACTGAGGTGAGGGATAGTGTGCGCTATGTTATAGTGGCTGCTAGACTGCGTGGTTGAGACTGAGTTAAAATTTCCTAGTGTGTTGAATGCACTTGGGTATTAGTGACTATAATTTCTAAGTGAGAGTTGCGACACTCGGTGTGTAACTTACAAATTAAAGGGAAATACAGAGCTGCTGCTGTTGTTAGTGATACTCGTATTCAGGAGCTTGTGGTGCTGCTCATGTTATTCTCCAGTGCACTGATGGCACTTCGGTAACCTTAGCAAGTCCTCGCTGCAACCTTGTCGATTTTTGTCCGAACCGCGACACAAGTGTATGTACTTGATGTATATAATATATGTTCAACGAGTCGTCGATGGTATAATTTTTTCACAATTTTCTTACCTCCTTTCAAGGAAGGTTGCACTGCTGATAGTCGTCAAAGTTTATCTGTACTTCCTAGCAGTGTCTGTTGTGAGGAGCTATTACTGTTGGAAGACATCAGGGCAGATTTTATTGATTCATTGACACAGTTGGGCATGGTGTTTGTTCTCGTTCTTTTCGTGCATTTCGATGTCTTGACCTATTGTACTGGCTAAATTTGGCGAGGGTCAGCATTGCCCTTCCTAAATCCATCAATTTATTATTCGTCTCTTTTGTCTATGGTATTAGTTAAAGTGCATTCCAATATCTGCACGTTAGAGCCCCTCGCGGCCTTATATTGAAGTTAGTCTCCTATCGTTCATTGATGACTCACTACTCCTCAGGGGGCATTGTGCAGGCCTTGTAACTGTGCCTATCTTTGCTGCCTTTTGCGTAGTTATGTCTCGGAGTTCCTCCCAGGCATAACTCCGTAACACATAGCTTACCGTATGCTAAATTCTGTATTTCATGATTATTGGGGTAACGTGTAACCGTTTTCATTTTTTCCAGTTGATTTTTCTCTTCTTCTTATTGGGATTTTTACGTGAGCTTGCGCTTTGAACATTCCACTTACGAGGCGCTAAAACCTAGTTTGGGACTAAGGCTAAAGAAAAAATGACATGAAAGGCGTAGAAGCGGTACGAATGGAATGGAAACATCAAATAAAATGAGCTAAAATTTGAATAGGTTGGTGAAAAATAAATATGGAAGGCGATCTCTTATGCGAGTAACGAAGCCAATTATCTTACATAGGTAGCTCATAAACGTTCGGTTAAAACCCCATTGTTTCAATATTTATTCTATAAATCAGTATAATCAATGTCTATTTTTTATTGATACAAATTAAAAACCAATGAATGCATGTCTTTAAATGAGGATTACCTGCAAATATCCCAAGGCATTAGCTTCAGCCTTGAAGGAAATTTGATTCGGATGTATGTTAACAAATACCTCGTCACATCTTCACAAATAACGCTGTGTGATTCATTCTAGACAAGCCGTCCGTACTGAGACAGAAAACAAGTTTGCATGCAAAGGTTAAGGAGACTTTCTAATTGTAAAGATTTGTATTAAAGTCACTTGACATGGTCAACAAAATATACAATGATGGAAGTATAAGTGCCCGAGAAGAATAAAGTAACAGCAACTCATACGTCGTTAAAATATAAGGAATTATTGTAATATAAATAATAAGCTATAAAAAATATTTAAATACCTCTCAATGCTAAAATACACCGCAATTGCATGTTTACCGCACGTCTGGGAGAATGTCAACGACGAGTTACACAAACTTGATACGTATTTGATTGGCTAAATGTTACATGCTGCCCTCTACGTGCCAGCAGCTAGAAGGAGCACACCTAACCGCGCCCAACAGTTGTTCTTCCCAGCACCCCGCAGCAATGTAGTGCCTCTTTCACTTAAAATGAGGCTGTGCTTTAGGCTGCGCTAATTATTTAGTCACCATCTTTTGTCGCTCCTAATTACCAATCCCCAATCTCCACAGCATTTCTCTCAATTAGATATGCTCCTTGTTATCTCTACGGCTCTAATTGTTTTGAGTTCGGCCACTCTGACAGCTGATCCTGCCCATGTGATGCCTCAGCGTTAGATATCGAATCATCTTCCAAATATCTCTCAGTATCGCTATTCCATCACATTTATAATTCTCTAAGCCTATGATCATATAAAACGGTCGGGAGGACCGTACTCAATAATATTCTTTCCACCCAAGCATGCACTTGATTTTCTTTCTCGAAACTTTTTCTATGCAAGATATTACTGTACAGACATATTACGTACCTTTATCTCGATTTGAAATTCACGTCAATGTTACTCGCATAAGTCACTGCTTCATCAATCTCAACACATGGCGCTTGAATTTCTAAAATAAAAAACACAGCTTACCTTTTATGTAAACTCTGTTCCTTTCTGTTGCACACTTCATTTCAGTTATAAACCTCTCCAATTTCCTCGCATCAGCAACCAGTTTACAAGCAAAATACCACTTCTGAGCTCTTATACGTCGCCACTTCAGTGAGATCAGTAGTGATCATTCGCCAATACGTTCATGCTTCATACAACGAAATTACAAGCAAACTCAACCCAACCCCACTTACTCAGGTGAAGTCAGACAAGAATGAAATGCCCCAACTGCTTCCTAAACGACATTCGTTAAAGCTATTGCTAGCTACTCACCACAGAATTAGCAACGATAGCTGACTCCCGTGCTTGACTTTGGTAAGCACTGCGTATCCTTTTTTCACTTGACTAATTCGACAGCAATAGCATGAGCACCCACCCATCCAGTCCACTAAACAAGACGCACTCAAATGAAGTCTGGACTAAGTTTCTCCTGATTTTACAGCGACGAATTAGTCAAACCCTTAAGAAAAGAATACAAATTCTGAAACTTTCATAACCTGTTTAGGCTTTTACATGCGACCTCTGATTTCAGCAGACTCTATAGGCACGGCATTAAGCCTGGGCTGTTTACCTAAAACAGTGTTGTTTTTCCACAAATATAACATAGATACTATTATAACGGAATCAGATACAAACATAAATGAACGGAAATTGCACTTGAAATTATCACATACAGCATCGAAAACTCCCGCCGAGTCTAGAAAAAGAACCGTCGGCTGGACTAGTGCTGCAGGTCACTTTGCTCAGAATGCCAGCTTCCAAAAAAAAAGTACGAACAGTAAAGATACTTGCATTCAGTCATTGTGATACCACTGTTGCTTCTCATTTAAAATAAACAGCCCTGTGAAATTAGCATAAATAAAATTGAGTGGTACCACAAAGGCATAAAACTTTTCTTCTAGTTTTAACACAGTCCGCCATGTTGGCAGTGAGATACGAGCCCGGAAGAAACGAAAATATGAAAAATGTAAAAAATAGGTGCTCCTGCTAAAGCTGAATCAACGATACATCGGCTTTCATCAAGAGAGACAGCGAAGGGGAGGGAAGAATGATAATAACTCGTATAACTGATACACCTCAACTTACTACTAACTCCTGCAGCAACGAATCTTGCTAATCTTAAGGCTAGCAATTTGTTCAGTTCACCAACTTCATCTCAAGCGTTCAGTTAGAGTAAATGATGCGTGGTACAAATTGATTAATTATTTTACACGCAACACCAACAAATTATATATATATTATCTTCATCATTGCAATACTTTTTCACCACCTACGGCAAATATAAAACATTTTTACGGGAAATACAATAGTTACTAGATTTAAGAGCAACTACTTATTGCTCTAAAAAATTCTTTTTAAAAAACATCAGACGTGTCAGTCCAACTTTACCAGGGCAGTGCATGACAGACGCACTGCCCAGGTAAAGTGTCCTAACCTTACAAATGCCCTCAAATGCTCTGAATTATCAAATAAACTCATGAATAAAATTTTGTAATTTGGAATGGTAACGCTACAAAATATTTTGGTTCTCACGTTCTACTCAAATTACACCCTACTTACCACGTATTTTTGTTCGTTGGCAATTTTCTTAGTCTGAGAAGACAGCTTATCATTTCTAATTCTTAGAGACATACTGCAGGCCTGCAAGCTGCTTTCTAGCATGTAGAGAGTGAGGAGGAGGTCTGGTGGGTTGGCTTCTTTAATGCATGTTCACCGGACGCAGTGACGGATTATAGACAGGAAGAGGTAGACTTTAAAGCAGGATGCCAGTAAGACGTTTCTAACCTTAGCAGAAAGATGAATACGAAACTCAACTCATAACAAAAACTGTACGATTATTCAGCAGCGCAGAGCTCATAGAACTCCTAAGTTGATGCAAGAGTGGTACAGAAATTTGAGTATAGACACAAACAGCACTTACGCAAATCCTGGGAGCATAAAATGATGCTTACCCAGCAGAGGAGAGTAAAATTTCTATGACGCGCTGAAGGATTATCAGTTCATGGTATTCTATTGAGTACGGAGGGACTCGCCGCTCACTGCGAGTAAATCAACGGAAAAGAGACACGGTTCATCATAGAAGTGCTGCAACAAAAATTGTTTTGAAAAGTGTCAAAACACAACTCACAATGAAAATTTGAAACGCTAATCTCCGTCGTATCAGCCATACCTCATATGCCATCTATAGTACGGAGGTAGAAATGATGCACGTTGAAGCATGGCAAGAAGCGCGCAAGGTCGGGTCTGTGAAAGTGATATCTACGCTGGACAAGGGCCACGAGTGCAAAGATCCTGTCTGTAACTAATAAGTATTAATTTTATAACAACCATTTCATGAGATACTTAAGTTTCAAGTACACGAATATTTTCGATTAAATTTACAAGGAATGGAAACAAAACTTCGGCAATTCCCGAGGGTTGACATAGGTAGGTCAGTTAATATTTGTTTCAAGTCATTACTAAGAAATAGAAAGAGACAACGGGTAAGCCATCATTCACTGGGACTACTAGTAGGTTTCCAAATTAATATTTCAGTAATAAAAATTTTTTAAATACTCATAACACCTTCAGTTGAGCTCACGACGACCTAGAACATTGACCATGATCTCAAGCGTTAATAATGCATTCACTCGAGCGTACGTATGTTAGGCCGTGTAACATTTGCCTTCAAAAAGAAACTGAAGTGAGTTAGCGGATAGGTTATATCAGAAAAGTTCGAGCTCACATTTGAATAATTTTCGACTCCATCTACATTTGAAATGACATGATTTATTCGGAGTAGTCAATGCTGCGTCAAAATACAGTATCACAGTCAATGGCCTCGACGTTTTTTGCGGACAGCTTATGCTATCAAATCAGCATTTTCAAACCCAAGAGTGAACAACTTTTTAAATTGACCAGTCCAGAGGTAAGATATTTATCGCGTAAAGCAATAGAAAGCCTTCACATAACGGTAAACAATGTTCACCAAAGCCCCATGACGCTAAAATTTTACGTTTTCAACCCAAATCCACGTAACTGGCAGTGCAGTTTAAAAAAAAACACAAATTACTCTTATAATAAATAAAATCGCAGCATTCTCAACTGGCATGCAATTCCAATGTGTGTTTTTGCAACACGTTTAAAATTATTTTCTAATCTTCGAATAAAAATATGATACGGATACAGAAACGTTGGTGGAAATAATACTTTTAAAGTTACAAAATGACAAACTAGAACAAAATAATTGAAGAAATGAGTACATAAAGAACTTCGTGTCAACAAGTCAATTCATACCAATAAAGTTCAGCAAGTCCTTCAGTTAGCCAAGTTTAAAAAATTAAATTAAATTATGAACAAAGCATCTTTCCAGGAGAAAAACAAAAGAAATTGAATTGGCATCCAACAAAAGTATAAACACGGTACAACCATGGCCTCGCTTAATGTCAAGATCATTCGAAACTACTGGAAAGTTAAATTAATTTTTATAACTCAACAATTGAATTAAGCAACGGATAATATAATCATAGCATTCATGAGCCCGTCAGGAAGCAGTCCATAGTACAACTTATAATATACAAAAATACATAACAACTAAGAATTCATAAATTAAAGATCATGGACCGTTCTGCAAACAGGAGGTAGAGCAAAACAAAAAAACAAGCAGAAATTATGAAAAGCAAAGCCCTTTAAAGAACGCGAACACTCCTAATAGCGAAACGGTAGAGTTGGTTGTAAAGCATTTACAATTTTATAAAGAGAAGCTTAAATCCACGACGGGTATGAAATAAACGTAAGTTACAATGCCTCCATAACACTGAGCTAAATATTAGGAGTGTCGATACAAAACAAAACCTGAGACAGGTACTCAAAAACAAAACCTGAGACAAGTTTGAAAAAATTCAATTGGTCTTCCGCCCTGCACGTCGGCCGCACTCGAGCCGAAAAAAATTGAAAGTTTCAAAAGAGTCATTTAATATTACAACTATCATTATTTAGTTTAAAGCTCCCTAGCCCCATGATTAAATCAATCTCAAGCGAGCGAAAAGAAGGGAGCATTGAGTGTAGACCTAAGAAAATGTGGAATCTATGCACAGGTGTTTCCACAGAGGATTTCCTCCGCATAGAAAGAAATTACGAAAGGAAAGGAAGAATAGATAAGGAATAATTAAGGAAGAAGACATAAAAATGGGAAGAAGCAAAGCAAGCACAAAAGATAGAAGTCCTGAAGTCCTAGCTAGAGCTAATGTAACCTGACAATATCCCCTTAGGGGCGCAAGTCCCCATATTATAAAATTGACAAACCTGACTAACCTAACCTAAATACCTATGGTCTATCATGTGCTCCCTGAAGTGTATCATTTGAATTTGGCTACCTATAACCCGACCTACTACGCATGTGACGGTAATTAACGAAAATTTAATTACAGAAGGTGCCGCGATGACAACAGTCATAAATAGTGTGTTGCTGCTCCGAGACTTTGGCACCTACATGCTCCACAATCCAGACCACAGCTTGCCTCAAGAGCCACGGCCGCACACACCACCGTCAGGTCCAGCCCTCTCTTCGGAACACTTCTATTCCAGGACATCTCAAGCCTTAACCACACCCATAGAATTATTTGAAATCTCACGTATGGAAGACTACGTATTTCTCATAGAAACAAACCATCAAACATGCGAAAATAAACCTTCAAATGAAACCCTAACTTAAAAACATCGCGATTAATCATTCAACATTAGATTAATACATCTTTTGTGCATCAGAAAAATATATATCTGTGAACGGGTTAAAACAATTATCTTATAGCTCAAACATTAAATTTTTCGAGTTTACGGAAATTTCTATTGAGAGTGAAGTAGGTGAGGCAGGCGCTCGTCACGACGTACAAGAGCGATAGCCACACTTCTCGCATTTGCACCAGCAGCAGCAGCGACACCAGAGCTACCAGCAACAAGCTCACGATGCTCCACAGCTTGCGGAACCTCTGGTATTTACGCAGTACTTGAACCTGTAATTCGAATAACACCTACTGAAATAAAAAATATAGGACTAACGAAATCATATCAACTAATAATGACGTCCAAGTGTTATTCCGATCCGTTCATAATAGTTCGCCTTAGCCGAGGATAAACATATCGTTGAAAATATTGTGATGTGTTCAAATAAATATAATTACTTAATATCATACCCATATTGCTCCAAGAGTTTCATTCGGACAGAAACGAGCTAACTGAAATTACCTAGTCAGGGAGCTAGGCTTGCTATCGCGGTTCACTTGAAACATTCGTTTAAATACACCGTGCATATGAATAACCTAAGTATGGCAGTCAAGGAGGGTCCTAAAGAGACTCAGTGGGATGGACTGAGGTGCCAACGCCGCGGCCTTACATAGAACAGCTGAGAAAAAGGCAGAAAGAACAAGACGAAGGCTTTATTACGGAGTTTTTATCAAAGTTCTATGCCATCAGACAGACAGAGAAACGAATATACAGAGAGACCGTCTCAAACTGGCTGCTATGAGGGATACACAGTAAACGGTTACGAGATAGGTCTGGCACAAAAAAAAAAATAGGAAAATTAAAAATGGTAATCTAAGGCAGCTTCTCCACAACCAGGCACGATATTGACATTTTGACATTAAAGCAGCCTTGCGAAGTTTAAAGCAATACTTTGAAAAACACTACGTGAATAACATATCACATATAGGGTGTCATCCATAGAGGGTGTAGTTTAAAACTATCATTTTTTGTTTACTGAAAGACTAGAAAAATAAGCCCACAAAACCACGGATACTGTTACCCACAGTTAGCTGCAGGCGTGAGTCCCTAACCTAACCAAACGTAACCCACCCCACCCCGCCTAGCCCAGCCCCAACCTAACCTATCCAGCCGTTTTTCCTTGCCCATTAGTTAGGCACAGAAATGAGAGTTACTTGACCTAGAAAGAGTAAGCCGTATCTAAATATTCCGCCAGAAATTGCTAAACCTACACACTGCCTGACATGGGCCGAATACGTAGGTTGTGGTGCGAAGAAGTTTCATGTCACTATTTTGCTTGACGTGCACATGTATCATATAAAGTAGTTGTGGTGGTGGCACCGATTGCAGCACTACAGAAACTCGGACTACGTCGTACCGAAAGAAAAGGGACCATTTACCATGGACTGTAAAAAACGGAAAATTTGTGCACAAGGTGTGTTTCCACACAGGATTCCCAGCGTATAGAAACAGCAAGTTAAGAATGAGGAGGAAGAAAAAACCAAGAAGAGAGAGTGAAAAAGGTGTGGAAATTAAAGGCAGTAAAGTGGACACGAATGTCAGAAGTTCCAAAGGCCTACCTATAGTTGAGGTAACCTAACACTGCCTCCTGGGGACGCCACTCCTCATAGCATAGGACAGACAAATCTAATTGACTTGACCCTATTGCCTGTGGCCCATCCTGCGCCCCCTCAGAGAACTAAAATAGAAAGAAGCAAAGTGAGCACGAAAGGTAGAAGTCCCGAAGACTTGTCTATGGCTCAGACGTCGGTACCCGTACCCTGCGGCAGATACAGTATGGCTCAAGATAATAGTCAAGAGTGGTTTTCGTCCATATTTCAAGAACGGTTTCAGTTATCGTTCTGAAACTTGGCACACTTGTCGATAATGTATA
>VOMN01142074.1:0-16692 GCA_014899125.1 Orchestia grillus
AGGGCGGTATCTAATCCCGAAAGCTGGGGCTCGCCAGTGACAGATGGCTTACTACAAGCTGCTGTGATGCTAAATCAGTCCTGACATCGGCCGTAAATGTACTGTAACTATGCTAAGTATGTTAATCAAAATTCGAATAATTGTAAGCACGGCTTGGCGGTAGAATGGTGTTTTGGCATCAACCATTCCCTCAGACACTCAAAAGTCTCCTTTCTGTACTGTGGTTATAGGCGATGAAATCCCCGGTAAAATTTCTACACTCTCTTCATGTGTTCCGATTCCAGTTGAAAATATTCTGAACTCACTTCGTCTCTCAACAGTGAACATTGGACGAAACTGAGAAATTTTTATTCACCATATTTCAATTTTAGACCTGTTTCACCCGTTGTTGTCTGAATACATGCAAGTCTGTTCTGCTTCAAGGTTTCCTACAGCTCTCAGCTTGGGACATAAAGGCTCATCTGGGGATTCGTTCGCAGAAATCAAAAGATGCTTGCATGAAGGACAAAAATATTTCCATATCTTATAAAATGCACCGTGATGGCCTCGTTCAGTTTCACCGCTTTAAATTTTACGCTTCTTGAAAAGAGTTGCAACGAGCACACCTCTCGTTGGCCATGAAACTGAGTCCGCTAGCCTTCCACGGAGCCCATTTACTGTTTTGCATCTAACGCCCTGAAGCAATTCAGATTAATTAACAACACCGAGGGAGTGTTTACGCGGCAGTCACTCTTCGGCTACTTTCGTAATGGAAGTCGGTGCATCTTTGGTGACGTGTGCAGCAAGTTGCGAGGGGCGTTTTAGAAATGAACTTTAATATTTAGGAACAGCTTTACATTTATGCACAGAAACTAGAAAAGTTTTACATCAGTGTTCTTGTATCTACTCAATAGATTTGCTCATCGTAGAGAAATTCTGGGTACGCCTTTTTAAGTTGCCAGACTGCAGAATCTCGGCAAACAGCACAATGGTCGACTACCTCATTGAGGGCTCATGCTGTGATCAGGTAGCGCACCATTTACACTTACATATGGAAGCTGATGTTGTCAGAAAATTGATGTTGAACTTCAGTAAATCAAACGATGTCACAATTCATCAATAGCGCTTCAAGCATATAATGTCTTGGAAAATTGTTGAATTATTCAGAATACTTCAATCTAAAGTCGATGAAAGAGTAGAACTTAGCCTGAAAATCGCTCGTATAAATTGTTTTTCAAAATCATTATCCATTGTATTGGGAGATAATGTACATACCATCGGATTACCATGAAAAATTTTATTTTTCGCATAACTGCAAAATATATCATCGCATCATGCATCATAATTCCAAGAAAAAATGTTTTGCTGAAAAACTGAGATCCATTGAATTTCTCATGCTACAAATATATTTTCACAAACAGACACAGAATTTCAAAAGAGTATTTAATTCTTTTCCAGTTACAGATCCCAATTAGCATTGGAGTAAATTAAAGTTTAAACCTTAGCTTCACATGGAAGATTAGATGAAATAAACCATGAAAAGCACGTTATTCTAAAACCAACAAATCCGAATTACCACTTATGAGGTCTAAATATCTTGAATCGGAACGAATAGGAAAACAAATTTAGAACTTTTATATTTACACCCAGTGGGAATGTTTGCTCACAAAATTTAACATAAAAGTGAGGGACAAACAACAACAAAATTAAGCGTTAATTCCCTCATAACCGAAAATAAAATATTTTACATTTTGCTTTGGATAATTTGAGTTTTTGTTTAGCACATCACGAGAATTTTTCTTTTTCCGTATTGGAAGCTCGCCGAAAAAGGCGGATAATAGTCTACCGCTAAAGGATCGGCGAATGCAATCTTCCGATTATCGGGTGCAGGTGCGGATGGCAGTTTCTAATGGTAATGTCGGGAACGTGTCTGGCGGAACCGCAGCCTCGGCAACACATGCGAGCTTTGTTCACGTCTCCACATTAGCGTTTTGTTCGTGTGTCTGTCGTTCAAGGCTGGATATTTTCCTTGGAATTGCACCCAGAACATTTTGTTCCCCGGAAACCTTACTTCAAAGAAATGTTGAACGTTTCGTGAGGCGGAAAATGCCTGTACACATTTGAAAGTAGATGTTAATCAGCGCAAACTGATGTTAAAACTAGCATCAAACGTTAAATTTCGGACGTGAATTTTAGATGTTCTAGGAGGAAAAGCGGGTTTTTGAAGAACGTGATGAAACATTGCTGCTGCATAATAAACACTTAAGAAAATTTGCACATTAAAAGGTTTTGCTCGAAGCTCGTAAAAAATATTTATCCAACAGTGAATTATTGACACGGCAAGCATGAAAGCTGATAATACGGGCGAGAGCCCTGCATTTGTTCCTGAGCTCGACAACATTCCACCTGAAGTCCATACAAATGTACATATATGCCTGTAATTTCTTTCCCACGGGTAAATCAAAGGATTGATTTGATTGTCACCGGAATAACTTTTTCTGAACGGCGTTTATGGTATTGATATATCATATATGTTAAATTGAATATGCGCTGGAACAAATTCTATTGATGATTTGAGGTAAAAGAGGGGTTATAAAATAACCTGTTATGTACGAATAGCTCATTTCAATGCATTCATACGTAAACTGGGAATGCGAAAAATTATTTCAAAATAAAAACTTGGAAAAAAAATTGATCGCCCAGTCTATCAAGACAATATATATTTTTATTAGGAGCCACTAATGTCTCAAATTTTGCAGCACCGAAAAAATGACTTTATTTTGCACATAAATAAAAACTTTCAAATAATAAGTGTCGATGTAAACGAAAATGGTGTACCCCAAGTATAAAAAAGCCCTCAGTTGAAATAGCTTTCGTTCGTTCATTCTAGGTTGCAAAATTTACGCTAAAGATTCCTTTAAGAGAAAACTTTAAGCTCTTTTTGCGTGCACGCCACGTTTCCAGCTTGATTTTTCTGATACAACCTGTCGCAGCTGGCGGGCTGGTCGTCATTGTCGCTGTCATTTTGGCAATCTCTCAAAGCCCAATCATTAATTGGGCTCCACTTACGAGTTTAAAAACTACTGTCAGTCCAAAATATTTTCCCCCTTGTTCGCATTTATGCGGGAAAGTGAAGAACTTTTGAGATTCTGCACGTCAACGATTTCCTTACGATTGAGGGAGCTTCGCATGTCGTTCGTTTGAGCAAGGCTTCAATTCTCTCCTTTTGTCTGGAAGTTCTCGGATTACTGACAGATGATGTGGTACATCTTGTCTGCTACGTATACTCTCCGTGAGAGATGAGTGTCAAGAATTACAGTTTTTAATCTAATCTTTGAAAGGATCTTAAAATACTTTTCCCGACGTACAAATAATAGGGTGTTTTTTTGTGTGTGTGAGTGAGTCAAATCTGTTCAGTAGGTTGATGAAACTCGGATCCCAACACTTCTTACGCTTGAAAAGTCATAATTTCTTTATGCCAGACTTAACCGACTTCGCATATTGTTATGAGTAAAAATGAATTTGTATGCACAAAAATTATAGCATGAAATCGTTGACAATAATAGGGCTAATCAAATATCAATGTTTATTACATTGCTCTTATTCCTTCGAATTACAGTTGATAGGTTTTTATTTTCGTATTAACACGTTCATGACTTCACAGGAAATTTGGTTTCAATCCAAGCTCTGCAAGTCTGGTCGTAAAAATGATTTATGGAGGCCCCCGAATTTCTGCTCATATTTGCTGCGTATTCTTTTTCTGCGGGCCATGGCATGAAAAAATCCTAATGTTTTCAGAAAACGGACATGCCGTGTTCGAAAAATTAGACCAAAAAAGCAACTAATGAGATATGCCGCGTTATTGCGATTATAAATACAAAAAAAAACACCGAGCTGCTCAGATTTTTCCTACTTTTTAGGGTATTTTTTTTAATGTCCTCGCTTCCAGGTATGTTCGAATGTTAATATAAAGAACAAAATTAACTTCAATGCGCATTGTGAAGTGCAGGGGACAAAAGACAGAAAGAGAAATGTGAACAATAGCAAAAAATACGTCAATATGTTGTAACTTGTGCGCCATGTTCGCATTTGATGAGAGCAAATAATGGAACGGCTCCTGCAGCGACTGGACCGCCTCTTGTTCCAAGTTGTAGAACCCGCGATTCCAGGAACCGAGCTCAAAAATTCGTGCTTAATTCCTCCCTCAAAAGCGCATTCGGAGACTCATTTAACTTGCCGCTATGTCCACTTTCATGCAGAGAGTTCCCGGCCCCAAGAGATTAATTACGCGACTATTTCCATAGAATTTAACAGCATTCAAAGGCGCTCGAGCTGCCGACGAATGGAGAACTGAGAAGATGCTGGCTTTGCATGAGAGCGGCGAACTGCTGACGCTAAAGTGAGCACAGCAAACAGACGGGAGGTGCCTGCGCACTTTATTAAAATCCCAGAACTGAGAACTGCAGCCGTAAGTAACGTCTCATAGCTTGGCATATGTAAAGAAAGTAGGAGTGCAGTAGGACTTTATTGAATAGGAGATAAGACTTTTTTGGGTGAGACTTGACATAAGACGACTTTCATTTGAAAAATTATTGGGCTCTAGCAGAGAACACAAGTGACCTCAAAATTTCCTGTAATTTTGTAATGCATATCAGTAGAAGAGAAAGTTAAATAATTTGTATTAAAGCCAGTGTTTGCATACATTAGACTAGAAATAATAGTTTTTATCTGCAGGACGTCTGGCCTGCTTTTCAAAATTCTTTTCGGAATAAAAATATTTCCATTATAAGCTGGGAAAATTTATGTTTCCCTAATTACATGATGGTTTTCGCTTTTCCTTTGTTTTGGTCTGGCTTTGGACGTATTGGGGTGGAATATGCCATTATATTGCACCCAAATAACAAGAGCACACGAGAATTTTTTATGTCCAATATTGCTCAGTCGAAGGTAACCTAAGCAATCTTTTTCCGCTCGTCATATTTTCACACATTTGTATTATAATAACTTACAAAGGATCCCAGAACACTGCATGTGTCTGGAAAGAGACCAGATGCACCACCGGAAGTGTCATAAGAGACAATATTATCTGAAGAGACAATATCCTTTGAGGAGAAAATGTCTTCTGAAGAAAAAATATGTTCCGAAGAGAAAACATCCTCTGAAGAGACAATATCCTCTGAAGAGACAATATCCTCTAAAGAGACAATATCCTTTGAAGAGACAATATCCTTTGAAAAGACAATATCCTCTAAAGAGACAATATCCTTTGAAGAGACAATATCTTCTGACGAGATAATATCCACTGAAGAGACAATATCCACTGAAGAGACAATATCCTCTGAAGAGACAATATCCTCTCAAGAGACAATATCTTCTGACGAGATAATATCCACTGAAGAGACATTATCCTCTGAGGAGGCATCATCCACTGAAGAGACAATATCCACTGAAGAGACAATATCCGCTCAAGAGACAATAACCTCTGAAGAGAAAACATCCACTGATGATACAAGATCCAACAGTAGCGTCGGTGGCGCACTGGATTTGCATTAAAATGCATTACAATATTTTGTGATCGGTCTGAGGAAGAATACATTTAAAACACGATTCATTCCATTTAACTTCCATGAAATAATAGGTCGAGGTGTGGGAATTACAGATAAGACGTCGTGTTTCAAAAGCCTGGTCCGATTCGGCCATAGAGGCACAATTTTCTGACTCAGCTCGTGTAATCAGGATGCCAACCTGTGGGACAGGGTAACTTCGAATCCTTTCTTAGTTCATTACTAGTAAACCTTTTCTTTGCATGAAATCAACTAAAATTATTATTCGCCCTACATTACAGAAAATTTAAAGAACCATACCATTTTTTCCCTCGCATGCAACGTCTGCTTTCAATACTCTGGAAAGTGAAACTTTCTTCAGTATTTCCGCGACCTGAGTTCGTATGATGTGCTCATCTTTTGTTGAAGTTGGTCATGCTCATATTATAGCAGCTTACCAGGCTGAAATTCTTTGAAAGATTTTCCATAAATTAATAGTGTAATTGAGGCCATCACATAATTACTTTCGTTGAACCTCACTCAGTAGGTAAAGCACACAGTTAAAATTTAAACACAATTTTAATTAGGTCATAGAACACGAACAAAGGTGCGATCCTTGTGTATAACGCTCAAGTTTTACTACGACATTCGTTCAAGGAGGCTACTTAATTACATTGGTTCAGCTCACCACCTGACCTCGAATTATTCAGTACAACAATTAGAGCAATAAGTCCAACAACAAGGCATAAAATAATCATGCTTACACCAAGAGGTACTTCTACCGGAAAACCATGTCGTCACTTTCCAACATCGGTACCTTAACGATGGGAAACTGTTCTTGAATTCAATGCTTGAAATACTTTATCAAATAACGTAAGAATACATGAATTAAAGGTATTCCATCAAAAGAAAACTTCAATATCTCAAATAAGAGAGTTCTTTCAGAGTAATCATCAAAAAGATGCATGACAGCAGCACTCAAAAAATAAGTTTGAAACTTTGTCATAGTTCATTAAAGGGATGCAAAAAATTTCAGTAAAAAATTAGCATCAACGCAGAGAAAAAAACATTTACAGCCACACACGGATGCAACGCATGATCAGGATAAATGAAAGTGTAACGGATATTCACTAAAATTCTACTGAAAAAATATTATCGTTTAAGATATAAGCATCAAGGTGGCACTTTGTTTCATCAAAGCGACCCTTTAAACTTAACATTGAATTAAGAGGCATCAAAGTGAAGCCCTGCATCCTCAAAGAGGCCTTTGAAACTAACCTTTAAAAAGTGGTGAATAGAAGTGGGACTCTGGAGAGCCACACGGACTTCAGGCCAACAATGGGAGAGGGCTTAGAGAGCACGGTGGAACCGGCCACTCTGCGTCAGCGTCGAAGAGTGACAGCCTAACGCTGCAGGCATTAAAGGGGCTCTCTGGGAACCCCTGGGATGCTGATGAATTTTTAAGTGATCGATTGACGGTCGTTCGAAATCACTGATAGAGTACGTTTCCAAATGGTATGAACTTGTGGCTGACCGTTGGACGATGGCAACACTGGCCGGATTCCAGGTCCATACGTGACAGTCTCTGGAACAGATCGGGAATTTGTCATTGATTGGTTCGGTCTCTGATATTCATAGGAATGGCTGACCGTGAATGGAGGGTGATATTGGTTACTTATTGGACTGAAATTTGAAACTAGGGATTATATGCCCTTTATTGGGTGTACTATGCACGAGGAAAGATTGTTATTTCATCAGTCAAGTGCAATGACTATTTCTAAACACGCTCGTGGGACTAGAAGGAGGGTGAGAACTTAGATTGATGAATGCCGAATAAGCATATCTGAAAAACAATTTTTAGTATCAATTTTCAAGTGAGGTATTTCTATGAATGGAGTCCCTGAAACAATGGAAATTAAAGACTGATCCGAAGAAGCCATTATTATAGCATAGATTTTAAATTTTAGATGCAAAAACTTAATGTGGCTGGTGTGGAAGTTGATCAGGTCTTTGAGTGGTTTCAATTTGTGGCTAAAAACTTGTTCGTATGTATGCATTAAAAATGCGTCAGGTTGTGTTTGTTTCTAGAGAAATTGAAAGTTAGGAGTTGATTTACTCATAAATCTCCATGCCATATTTTTTCGAAGTATATAGAAAATTGAAATACTTAGTCCGACTCCGGTGCTTGACTTGACTTAATCGGCAGAAGTCGGCAAGATTTCATCTCGTGTGATAACAAGTTTTCAGTTTTCATTTCATAATCCAAGCAACGTTAATTTTGATCATTTAGCCTTTGATTGGGAATGAAGGTCACCCGAGGGAGGCCTGGAGAAAGAAAATTTGTCGTTCGCTTATAACTTTCCTGATTACTCAGGCAACTGCGGAGCTACTGCTTCCGACAAGGACGTCCGCCTCTTTAACATAATTGTCAGGTCCTTTTAAGTCACATCCCCTGGGGCTGTTGCAGCTTTCTTAAAGTATACAATAGCCATTGTTGAAGTATACAGGACAATCGTTAACATCAAGTAATCTCCTCAAATGTTTCCTAACCTTAATAATTCTGGGAAAATATGAATGAATTATTGACTTATGAATGCATTGAATTGAGATCTTTGAGAAAATTTATTTCAGGGAACAAATTTTTGCATAAAACTAACGGACGGCGATAAAAAGCTATGACTGGTTAGTCTTGGAAAAATAACTAGTAAATTATTTAATGATTCGCTTTTTGAGATATGAAGTTGCAATTTCGTTCCTGTGATGCTAGCGTTTTCTTTCAAGTTTGGGTGCAAAATCGCCAGAATTTCCAGTTAAAAACATGCTACTGAATTCAAGTTTGGCTTGGAAGCAAAACAGGGCTATAAATATATTCTTATTTAAAATGTTCAAAGATACACATTTTGTAAATTGCGTTGTATCACAACACTCATCGCGTTTAGAGCGTCTACTCGTCGTTCGGAAAATGGCCCTTTTTCGAATTAAATATTTAAGACTTCACTGCCTTCTCGACCATTGAGGCGCAAAATTTGTGGCACCAAGGATGTGAAGTTTTCAATCCATCACCTGAGAGTAACATACATACGTGACGTGTTCAAGAGAATTACCGTTCAAGAGAATTAGGATCCCCTGGCTTTTGGGGTAAGTTTTAACATACAGTATTGTGCGTATGAATATCAATCTTGATGTGATGGGGCCTAGGAGTCTTTGATGAGGTTAAGCTTCGTAGCTGGCACCCTCTAGGCTGTGGGCACATGTACAGAGCTGTTTTATATGATTAAGGTTGTTAAAAAAATTGATAGATCAGTTTCGGATTCACAAGCCATGTGAATTAAAAGTCAAAGGCGTCAGCGCGTTATGTTCAACTTTGTGATAGTGTCGTCAAGATTCTGTACAAGGTCAACGTTTAAATATGTAGTGTGCTTAATCTTCCTATTTACGACATGTAAATGTAACATGTTTTATCTAAGTAATGGTAGTGTGTTTTGTGTTCTCATTTAAGGTTTGTGTAAGCAGGGCTTTTATCTTCTCTTTTAAGGCTTGTTCATGTAGAGGGATTAATCTTTTGATTTAAGGCGTGTAAATGTAGCGAGTTTCATTTTCTCATTAATTAATGGCTTGATATTATCAGCTTCGCAGTGACTTCCTAACTATTTCCACATATTATACAAGGATATAAAAATGGACAGTTCGAAAATAGGCGTTAACCTAAGAATTTAACATGATCTCTAAGCCTATTCCTATCCCGATATTTAATGTCAAGTTAATTTATGTAAGTCGATTTCTTGACGTAATATTTTTCAAATGTAAAAAAGAAAGGTGCTATCGATTTCACGCACGATTACCATTATTTTTTCTGATTTTTTTTAAGAACAGAACTCAGTCAAATTTCACGCAACGATTGAGCTGCCTCATTTTTCTGAAAATGAAGCTATCCATACAATTATTTTCATGCATTCGTATGCATCACACATAACCCAGGGGAAAATGCATCAATCACGAAATTTGAAAAATAGTCGCATTAGGGATGGCAAAACTCAGACTTTTCAAGGACGGATATCCATGGATCATTTCCCAGGTGTTCCGGAAACAACGTAAGCTGCTTTCCAGATAAGCTTCTTTGGTTTGCTGGCGTCCGAATAAAATCTGAATAAGAGTCTAGAAGTAAATTATTTCGTAGTCGGGGTGTGGAAAAGCCTTTTTCTAGCTGTCCATCATGATGTTTAACATTTTATCCGATGCACGAAGAGTAGATCATTACGAACTCATTATTCAGAATTCTGAAATAATATTTCGTGACTGAATTTCCTTTTCCGTGATATACTTCAAAAATGAAAATTGATTTGACTGCGAGTTCTGTGCGCTAAAAATAAACTGGTCTGTGTGTGGTCGTAGAAAGACAAGAAATTGTCCTGAGGATAACTTTAGAAAAGAAAGTAGACTAAAATGTGAGTTGCTGTAAGATGAAACTAGACCAATCTTTATAGATTAGTACTAACACATACGTGTCTTTACCGAGTGACGATAAGTAGACCTGAGGTTACTTCTGAAATGGAAATTAAAAATGGGTTGAGCTGTGTGTTGTTGAAAACTGAGAATCAGCTATTCTCTGAAAGGGGATCGGCACCGCATGTTTTGAGCTTGAAGGCTGGACAAATACAGCTACCAGCTCAGAGATCGGCCGTCGGAGAGGCGTCTGTCAGCTAATGATCCCTCGGATTTATCGCGTGATAGTCGGTCATTTATCACTCAGAAACTACCCTGAGCCTGGGCTATAAATTTCGACAGCGTTGATCCCGGGGAAAAAAATTTGTGGCATTTATTGAAAATATTTAAGCGGCCTAGAAGGTTTTACATGATACTGAGTTCCATAAATCATGTGTGGTTTGATTAACGAGTGTAGAACTCAACATTTGTCACAAGTTTGAATTCAAGTCCATGAATGTTCGGCAACGTTTTCGATTTGGCGATGAATAAAATATCATTTTGAACATTTGCTAAGCTCGAAGTGTGAATGCTACACCTTGATATATCATCATCACTACCACCATGACCCTTACAGCTTTCCTGAGCTCAAGACTGAGAGCTTGAAAACACAAGCATCGTCCAAACGGTGGTGTGAGCACACCGACTGTCTCAGAACCTGATTGTCAAATCTTTTAAATGCAAATGAAACGTTGGAGCTCATTTCCGATATGTTATGGGTCGAAGAAAAATAGCGAGAAAAATTATAGGCTAAGCCGTCTTTTGCTTGGCTATCACAAGTCAAGTGATCACAAGTCACGTGATGTAGGTCACAAGTCACGTAATGTAAGTCACAAGTCACGTGATGTTAGTCACAAGTCACAAGTCACGTGATGTTAGTCACAAGTCACGTGATGTTAGTCACAAGTCAAGTGATGTAAGTCACAAGTCACGTGATGCAAGTCACATGGTCCGTGACGCAAGTCACAAGTCAAGTGATGTAAGTCACAAGTCACGTGATGTAAGACTCCAATAGACTTGTTTTCATAAGCTGACTACGCAGTCACCAAAATTGAAGTGAATTTTCCCGAAAGGTATGTTGTAGCTATGTATAGAAACATTGAAAATTTTCTTCCAAAAGAGTAGATGCGATTATTTTTCTCTTTGACTTATTTGCCTAGTCAACGAATTGCAGATGCAACTTTTCGTTCTTTTAAAGTACTCTACATATTTACTTAAAAATGACTAATTCATCTTGAAGAGGAGAGTTTTGTCAAAAAATTAATCCTAATCAATGAATAATAATTAATTTTTATATTGGTGATTTTATTCTTGCATGTTGGCTTACAATAAGGAAAAAATTGAAATGTTCAGAAGTAAAGCGAATTTTATATCCTATTTTTAGTTGTAAAAGAATTCCTACTTTCAGGGCCTTTTTTTGATGTAAAATTGATAAGTTTTTGGGACTATCATTGAATTTTAGGTAACTATCATAATCAAAGTGAACTCGTCACAGCTAGTGCGCAAGGCCTTTAACATTTTGAAATGTATCTTTGTAAATTCATCCAAATTAAAAATTTTAAACATTCAAATTCATAAGCAGTTTTTGCGTGCAGGGGAAGCGCGATTGTGTAAACCCAGCTTTGTATCTAAGCATCTATTAAAATATTGAAATGGACTTTTATGATGCTTAAGCTTATTATGAAAATATTTTATTCAAATGCACTGTATCCTTAATTATAAATTTTGACATCTAAGGCCTAGAAGTCATATTAAAAGTACGACTACTGTATTACCGCTCCTTGGCGGGGATTATTTTAAAAACGGAAAAATAATATAGATGAACACCCAACAATTAAAATGAGCATATCATGATGTATGAGCAAATTTTTATTTGCCATATCACCCATCGAGATTTGGGTTAAGAAAAACAAACAACTAATTCATGGCGAACGTTTTGCTGAATAGATATCGTGGTTAAGCTTGTTACATACTTTACATGCTTTGGGATTTTTAGTTATTAACTGACGGACAAGTTCAATGTTCATTCTACCGGCTTTCAATCATTTTGATTTTTCATTTTTCAATGTTGAAATTGCATTTTTCATTTTTTTAAACCTATACATAAGGCTTTGCCCAGCTAGCTCTTTCGTTAGACTCCTCCGCTCATGAAATATTTGCTTCAATATCTATTTTATCTGCTTGAATGTCTATTTTATCTGCTTGAATATCTATCTTATCTGCTTTGATCATTTAGCTACTGTATAGACGTTGCCTTTTTATCAATCGGGTAAATGAAGAGCCATAATTTTAATTTATGTATGGTTCCAATTTGTTTTTATCTAGATTACAGCCTTTGTGTTATTGATGCAATGAACATTAATTATAAGCTTTTTTAATCATACCAGAGGCTAAATTCTGATTTCTACATGATTGAAATTCAAAGTTAAGTCTGTGGTCAAAAAATATAAATAATATTGTGATACTCATTATCCATATACCAGTTTAATTTTGATAGATAAAATAGATGTGATAAAACAAGGTAAAATTATAGGCTATCTGTGTGTGTATGTACGTCAAGTTAGAAATATTATAAGTGAATTTATATTTTTCGTAGAAACCCCGTACACATACAACACTATTTATACATACTGTATATAAGATTCACATGATATACAGCGTAGCCAAAAATATCCAGATACTGTTACGAAAGTCTACGGAAAGTACAGCCAACATTTAACTATCTCTGCGTTGTGATAGTGCACCGCGTCACTAGTGAAAATGCAAAGTGAACTCGGAGGTGACACAATTAGCAATTCTTGAATTCTGACGGGCTGAAATATGTGTAAAATTTAAACGTAAGTGAAGCAGGTGTTATTTTGCTAAATTGAATGTTAACCAGAAAGCTTCAGCAAACAGGTCACCAGCAAGTAAGTTTTATAAACAAGAAACAACTATAAACTATACTCCATATAAGCGATATATGTTTGTCTTCCTAATATGAAATGCAGTGAGAGATGAGAGTTTGGCTGAATGCATTCAACTTGAGTAACATAGAAAAAACGTTACTGTGAGTTGTATCAGTACGATTTTAAAAACACTTGTCTCTAAATATGTATCAACGACCACAATAATTGGGACTAGTAATCATCGATTTATTCACAGAGTTGGCTGAAAAAGTGTTGACAATTTTGTGACATGAATCACTCTAATAAAATTCGGTCAACATTTAGGTCTATTACTACATGAAATTTATACATGTCATATGTGGACGAGCCAAATCTCAGTAACAGTCAACAGCCTTGATGGCAATTGTTTAAATCAGAGAAGTAGTGCAACTAATAAGAGACAGGTGCCAAAGCTGCTCAAAAACAATGGTAGTTTCTATAGGTTATTTAATGAGAACATCAAAGTTAACTAAGGGATATCGATAATCTACTTAGGAAAAAACACTATCATTATTATCGATAAATTGGGTTCGAAAAAAAGCGTAATTTGTTCGTTTTTACCAATTTAAAATGCAGGGTAAGATGGGAATCAAGCAAAAATACTTCATTTAGTTGAGGCTAGAAGTATTGCTCTTCATTCTTTCCAACATTGAATCTAAATGAAATGAAATAAAATAAAAAGCTTGGAATTGGCTGAAGAAATACAAACTCAACTTTTTACCGTTAGTCCTTCATTGAACAAACTATATTAAAAAGAGGTAGCACAATTTTTGGAATCTCTACCTATCTCAAAAATTGAAGACAATGACAGACTCTGGAATGCGGGCAACGAAGTTCGTTTCATGGATCACCAAAAAATTATCTCAATATTTAGTCCACTGATGTCGACGACCCCAGTCATAAATGGATAAATCAAAGCAAGTTTGGCGCATCGGCTTTTGCTCATTTCTGCAACCTCGTGCAAGATTTAACTTCTTACCGCAGCCCCATCTTACTCTGCATTTTTAAAATGACCGAAGACAAGCAAGAATTAATCATTGATAAACATATTCTATAAATCATAATGCCCACCAGCGATAACCTAGGAAATTCTCCGGATAAATTTTCAAATTTAATTCCTAATGCTCCAGGCATCATGTTTGAATAATTCCACATCTATTAGCGTATTCAAAAATGTAAATCATCGGTGAGGAAAAATCATACTCTAATGATGTCAAATTTTCATTCTTAAAATATCTATTTGTTGTTGGTAGTTCAGCAATCTACTGTAATTGTGCTGAGCTTAAGTTACTTCATTGTTTCTTTAAATGAAATTTTTCCTAACTTTGGCAGCCCTGCAGAGTTTCTGCCAGGGTAGCCTTTCTCTCTGCTTGCCCATGTAGTTCCTCCAATAATAAAAAGGACGAGGAAATTGTTATGTCCACCATATAACTGGCACTTTGTCGTTTATAATATCCCCATTAATGATATCCTTGTGTCCACAAAACTGACCATCATTTTTGGTTGAAGATACCGTACTACGATAGGTTCCCTCGTAATTTCATATAATGTATTGTATTTAGTAAAACAAAGACGACCAAAAAAGACCCTGATGTTCGATTAAACTACGCTCATAACGTAGTAGACTATGCTTTTCCGTCTCTATTTTACCATGTTAATTTTTATCTATTTAGTCTTTATGTAGTAAAATTGCATGGATCAAAACTGCAGACATTTCATTTCCCTCATATGTATTTGATAAAACGTAGCTCACCAGGGTAAAGGTATGAAAGTAAAAGGTAAAAAAAGTGAGAAGTACGAGGATAAAAGCATATTAACAAAAATAATAATTCTTATCTATTTTAGCGTTTCCACCTTAATTATCGATGTATTTATTACAAAATCATCTAATTTTCTTCATGTCAAACACGAATGTAGGCTTGGAAGTAGAAGCATATTTATTAATACATTCGTATCTAGAACTCGTTTATGAATAATTTTTGTTCGTGTTTAACTAAGTACAAAGACGACCACCTGAGATGCTAATTTGATGCTGAAGTGCCACGTGTCACCTGCTGCTGCAATGAAGATGCTCTCGACAAAGCAAAAACAAAGATTTCAGTCTTGCTCCATCTAAACTTAAAGAATTTAAATGAAGAGTGATCTTCAAACGCCTGGATACAGTGATGCATTTTTTTCGACAATTAATCTCAGAGACGCTTGACTCGAATGATTGGTGAAGCTTTAAAGAGCGCCCAACAGTTCTTAAGCAAGTGGAAAAGAGACAAGAGGAAATTTAAGAAGCTACCTTACGTGTCCCTCTGGTACGCAGCAACAGAAAGACGAAGATTGCTGGGATCAGGACAGAGACAGAAATGTAGAAAGAAGAAAAAAACTTTCTCCAAGCTGTGCAAAAATCCTATTTCAGTTGGAGGTGGGCTGTAGGTGTCTCAACAATGTAGCGATCGTTTTTCCATGGCAAGAGAGGTTCCTTAGGGCTGGCTGCGATCCTCTCTCACGAGAGATAGCAGTACATTTGTGCTTTCCTAAGGTTGGTCTTTTTCTTAAGATATCGATGCGCATCGGGATACCATTTACAATTGGCTAACGAATGTATTGGAGAAAAAAAACGTTATTGGAGGAGGATGTTCTAAATAATTTTACTGTGAATTTAGAAAATAAAGCGTTGCAAAGCTATGTGATTCATTGAATGCATTGCAAAATTCAAAGAGCATTCATCTGATAAGATTGCGTCGACGTTGTTATAATTCGACCATGCTATATAACCCATTTTGTTCGTTTTACATACACCATTTGACACAGAATGTAAAAACAAGGTTTCTATTAGGTTAACTTTTAGTTAACATCACTTACTGGCGTGCAGTTGCAATGATTAACTTGTCTGCTACCTCGTGCTATAATTCAGTTAACGTAAGCCACTTCGGGGAATTTTCGCTGTCAACGGCCAGGAAACTGACGAGGGAACTGACAGTCTACGCTGTTTTAACCATCCAGCGCCCGAGGCTGAATGAAATTAGGCGAAGGGAAATGCATGAGAAACGTCTGCGATCCGTTTCATCAGCTCAACTTGAGTTGTCTGCCACAGATGGGGAGATTTCTTTCCAAAATGAAAGCACGAACTTGAAATTTGGGACTTCTTTTTAAACGACAATTTTGACTAGAAAAAATGCATCTTCTAGACCCAGTTGTATTACGTGAATTGAGGTTCGCTTCGAAAGCTTGGTACTTCTACGTTAAAAACTATACTGTTTCATTTTTCGTGCTCATAACTTACGAATAAAAGTCCTGATTCAAGCATTGGAGAGACCGAGGTAATCACTACAAATGTACTTAACTCTATATTTCAAGGAAAATTATACCTTTCATTTTCTCCAAAAAAATATGGGACCAGCAATATGTTCTATCAAAATAGAAAATCTACAGGCACCGAGACTACTGGACACTTCAACATGTTGACTACTGGGCACTTCAACATACTGATGAAGTTTCCTCGCAGTGTGAGTGGTATTTGTAGTATGTACGATTGTGCCAAACCGCACAGATCGAGGCTATGCTTTCGTGCGGATGCGGACTGACTTCTAAAGATCTGGTCGATTTTTTCATCTCGTGCAGAGTGAGCATTCGATGCTCTTTGCTGAGCCACTAACTTTGTGCAGATATTCTGAGCACTGAGCCGGTCAGAAGAAAAACTGCCCTCCGAAACTTGAGAGAAGAAGCAGAGTGAGCTCGTCTAGACTCTGCGCTGGGGTCCAATTGTAGGT